>JAASGA010000250.1:0-26575 GCA_023334105.1 Globisporangium nodosum
CGCGAGTTGGGTGCGTTCGGATGACCGCGTCAGCTCGTGTGCTTCTCGCTGCTGACACGGTTGGGATGTGAATAATCACTGTTGCTGGACGACCCGACAGCGCTGGCGCTCGGTGTGGGCAACAGCGTCGCTGGACTCGCAAGCATCCTGAACACCCTCCTGAGTCCGTATCTCGCGAATCAGTTCGGGACGCCGTTTGCGCTCTGGTTCGGGGCGACGGCGTGCGGCGCGTCGCTGCTGGCTACCATGTTGCTAATCCCGATCGACCGATCTGTGCGAACAAAGGCCTCAGACTCGCTTCCGAACGACAAATCCATGCTACCACATACGAACAGCAGCGTGAGGATCAGCGACGTCAAACACTTCGGGTGCGTTCTGACGGTTGAGACTGACGAATCCATAGCTGCGAGCCTGGAGCAAGCAGAGCCTGTTCTCATATCTGACCGTGGGTCACCCATATGTTGTTCTGTGCTCGGACCCTGTTCAGCCTCGTCTTCTGGATGATCCTCGTAGCGAGCGTGTCCATCTGGGGCTCGACCATCCCTTTTCAGACTGTATCGGCTAGTGTGCTGTTGGAGCGCGACTTCTTTCGACGCCCGCCGACAGGATGCAATCGCTGCGGCGAAGGCAACTATGCTAGCTACACCGACTGCCACGAGGTGGTTCCGTCGTGTCCGCCGTCTCCACCGTTCGCGTGGCCGCTCCCGAAGATCTCAGCGAGTTGCCAGATCACGCGAGCGATCGACCAGCTATACTGCACCACAGAGCCGCCGTACATCGCCGACAGCGAGATCAACTGCGATAACCCGATCTGGAAGCAAGGAGCAAAGACGCAGTTGTACTGCGAGAAGAAGATCGAAGCCGAGCAGAGCGCGTCTCGGGTCATGAGTCTGCCGTCGCTCATCTCGCTCTTCGCGTCTCCGCTGTTCGGATACGGCGTCGACCACGCGGGGAACCGAGCAGTCATCGCCATCGCCACGAGCTTCTTTGTCACGCTCTCGCATCTCGGCATCATATTCCCAGGTGTCTCGATCTGGCTGCTTCTCTTCATCCAAGGGATCGCGTCGTGCTTGTACTTCGCCGCGATCTGGCCGTCGATCCCATGTACGATCTGCTGCTGCGAGCCGAATCGAGTTTGGTTGGGAGGATCGTACTCGCATGCTGACACAACTGAACGTGTGGTGTGTGTGTTGTAGATGTGGTCGAAGAACACCACGTGGGGAGCGCGTACGGGGCGATCATTTCATTCGCAGTGCGTGTCGATTACTTGGTCGGTGTCTCTTTGACGCTGCACAGCGTCTGACTGACACATGTTGTCTGTCGGATGGCTGTAGAACTTGGTGCTGGCAGTGTTGCCTATGGCGGTGGCAGCCATGTACCGCATCGACGAGAAGTACCTCCCGAACGCGCAGCTCTTGCTGTCCGGAATCGGGTTCTGCGCGTTTGTGGCGTCGTGCTTGATGCTGCACTTCGACCAGCTGGACGACCACGCGCTGAACCCACCGACGCCGAAGGTCCTGACGAAGGCGCAAGCAGTAGCCCAGTCGTTCGAGGAGACCGACTTCCTGTTGGACTTTCACGACCATTTCCACAACCAAGAAGAACTCTCCAAGCCGTCGCGAACGCAGCGAAGCCACAGGGATTGACGAATCCAGCTCTGTTCGCTCTTCACGCGGAGAGCCGTCGTTCACCAAGTGTTGCGTGGGCAGACGAGAACGAGGGTCGATACCCATGCTATTCCTCGATAATGCAGTCATCAGCAAGGCTCCTGGAGCTAGTCTACGAGCTACTTCCACTCGGGTTTGTCGCTGGCTCGGGTCGCAGCAAGCTGCTGCTGTTTGAGCGCTTTGGTCAGCGACACGCTGCGCGCGATCCGCTGGACATACGCTGGTGCCTCGATGGTGCGCGGCTTGAACGTGCACTCGGCAAACTCCTCGAGCTCTTTCTCCTGAACCGCGCGTCGCTGCTTGATGGTGTGCGCTTGGCTCTGTTGGTGGATGCGCTCCAAGTACGTGTCGGGGCTCGTGAGAATCTTGAGCTTGCCTTCGTGGCGCTCCGAGACGCGGTTGAGCTGCGGGCGAAATGTGAGCGCCGCCATCTCTTCCTGCTCCATCTTGAGCTTCATGAGGCGCTGCGTGGTCTCGCGGCGCAGCAGATCTCCTCGGCTCAGTTCGGTCACTGACCGGCCCTTCCGCTTCGTGCTCGTCTGGTTGATCGCCGGCTTGAACGTGCAGTGTGGGTCCTGTGCGCAAGTAGGCAGCAGTAGCAGTGCGGTACAAGAGATTGAGTTCGTCAGTGCAGACTTCTAGTGGAACGAACGACCTCACGAAGCAGATCGAAGCACCGTACCGAGACACGGACTGACTTGTTCTTGACGTCGGCGTGCTCCTTGCGCAGCGCGTACTTGGTGATCCGCTCGAGGAAGTCGCCCTTGCGGCCATTCTCCATCATGTCGAGCGACTTCTTGTTGATCGTGGGCTTGTGCGTCGGGAGCAAGTGCTGCTTGGTCGCCTCGATCTTCTTGCGGCGCGCTTCCTCGTGGAACTGCTGACGCTCGAGGAAGTTGTCGAGCTGTCTCGCGCGCTCGTCCTTCTCGCCGCCGTCATTGCGGATGCCGTCTGCCGACCGAGGACGCTGCTGCTGGCGCTGCTTGGCTGTGCGCTTGGTATCCGTCGCAAGTGACCTACCCCGTTGAGGACTGAGACTGCGGATGTAGAAGTCGTCCTGACTGCGGCGCGGAGACGCCAGTGAGCTCGCCAGGTCGCTGTCCGTGTCGCGGCTGATATCGTCGTCGGTCAGCGAGCCTGTGCGTCGCCGCAGTCGCCCCGACTTGACCGGACTGTCGGGTGTCGTCATGCAGCAAGGACGACTGAGGCGCTCGTAGATGTCTTGCTGCAGATAGAGCTGCGCCGAGACCATCTCGGTGCTGATCGGGTTCACCTTCGGAGAGAACGTGCACTGCTCCAGCTCCTTCGCGGTCGACTCCATCGCGGCCGCAGTGAGCGACGGCGACGGGGTCTTCTGGGCGTCCATGTACTTGGCCTTGACTTTCTCCGTGAGCGCGCTCGCGCGGTTGATCTTCGGCTTGAAGGTGCACTCGCGCTCGAGGTCAGCCTCTTCCTCGGCTTTCACCCGCTGCGCGAGTTCTTCGCGCGCCTTGTAGTTGTCGGCCTCCTGGTACAGCCGCTCCGACACCTCGAGCGGCGAGTTTGTGTACTCCTTCGCTGACCCCCCCTGTCGCGTGCGCAGCTTCGCCGCGACTTTCGTGGACTTGGGGTTCACCTTCGGAGCGAACGTGCACTCGTCGAGCTCGGACTGGAGCAGCTGCTGCTTCATTTGCTCGCGGACCGCGTCCTTCTGCGACTTCCAGCGAGTCACGCGCGCGTGGAAGGCGTCGTCGCCGCCAGAGGAGGTGTTGTTCGTGGCGCCGGCGGCGATCTTGGAGCCTTTCCCCGTGAGGTTGCCTGCGTGGCTAGCACCACCCCCACCACCACCTGTAGGTCCCGCTCCGTCGATGTCTTCGCGGAAGTGCTCTGTGAAGTCGATGAACCCCTGCTCGTTCGAGCCTGGCGGGTCGTCGCGGTTCTCCGAGTCTGACGCGTACTGTTGCTGCTGGTTGAGTGCTGTACGCTGGGGATTGTACTCGTACTGGTCGTCTCCCCTAACTTGGTCAGGGCTCGTGGAGACACCAAAGGCTTGTGAGTTGAGCATCCGGATCGACGAACTTGCGTTCGTTGGTTCTTCGACTCCGAAGACGCGCTGCTGAGAGAACGCGAACAAGTTGGAAGCGACCGATACAGAGGCAGCGGCTGAGGGCTGATGGTTCCCAAAGAGCTGCTCGCCAGGTAGCGGTAGGTGACGCTGCTGCTGGACCGACTGGTTCGTTTGAGAGAAGAGCAACGCAAGACTAGGAGTTGCTGTCGTCGCTGATGCGTTGCTCGGCTGGGCTGCAGCCGCATTGCCGCGCTGTTTGGTCGCCATCCACTCCTGTACGCTGAAGCGCTGGGCTTTGTCGTGCGAGACCCCGGAGGCGAGGAACTCGGCATCGCTCTCGACTATCGGAGCTACTCCCGTGCGACTGAAGTTGCCGGGAACCGAAGCAGCGCGTGTTGATTCAAGCTGCTCCGACGCAAGGGCTGCACCTCCGCTCGTCGCGGTGGAGAAGTGCGCGGGTGCTGCTTGGTGTTGCATCGATGCTGGAGCCACCGGTGCAGCTCCATAGGACGATGCTGAGAACAGCTGAGATGTCCCTGTGCGAGCCGCAGTTGAAGTGGAGAGCCCCATGCTCCCAAACGCCGACATTGGCGTAGCTTGCATGGTAGTCGACAGCGAGAGCGGCACTGGGGGCGGCGTCGACTGCGACGACGATGAGGGCGGCATCATCGTTGCGTTTGGTGGGGGGCTCCGAGTCGCTTTCGCCTGGAGCCTGGCGATCTCCTGGAAGAGCTGTATCTTGGAGATCTCGCCGCTCTTGAGCTGCTGCATGAGTCCCGAGACCGCCGAGCTGTGTGGCGACGGCGGAGTGTCCATGGCGATGTCTTGCGCGTGTCACGGAGGGAGGCGAACGAGGTGCAAAAAACAGGAAGCGGCGTCGGCGGCTTCTTGATGTGGTGTGCTTGTTTCTAATTCCGCACTCATAAGAAACGAAGACATCAAAGACATCGGAGACATCGGAACATGGAGCGAAGCAGACATCGAAGACATGGCCTCGTGATGTCCGTGATGGGCGTCGAGATCAAGGCAGCGCGTCGTGAAGCGGTGGGCAGATCGCGGGCGGCGTCGGGCTGACCAAGTAACATGGAGCGTCCTCAGACAACAAGAGGAATCGCTCCAGTAGACCACGGTTGCCATCACGTGAAGAAGACATCGGGGAGACACCGCCATCGCCATCGCCATCGCCGCCCACCGCCATCTGCTCGAGCCGGACATGCCACATGCCAGCTCCAAGTTGAAGCTGCGATGCCTATCATTTCCCTTGATTTCCTGATTTTTGACACGAAGGCGATGATGGCTCTGCGGCTCGTGATCGCCATCACCGCCCTCAGCGCCTACTGCGCGCAGGCGGCCGTGGTGATCAACACGTGGCCGTTCACGAGCGCCACGCGCGCGGCGTTCGCGGCGCTGACGCCGGCGTCCCCAATGAGCCACTTGGACGCGGTCACCGCCGGCTGCGCGCGCTGCGAGGCGGAGCAGTGCGACTTCACCGTCGGCTTCGGCGGGAGCCCCGACTCGCAGGGCGAGACGACGCTCGACGCCATGCTGCTCGACGGCTCGACGATGGACATGGGGGCCGTAGCGCAGCTGCGCCGCGTGAAGCCCGCGATCCGCGTGGCACGCGCCGTGCTGCACCACTCGGCGCACAGCGTGCTGGCAGGCGACGGCGCGCTCGCATTCGCCAAGATGATGGGCTTCGCCGAGACGCCGCTCGACACGCCCTACTCGCGCGCGCTGCACGCGCAGTGGCTGCGCGACCGCTGCCAGCCCAACTACTTCCGCAACGTGGCGCCGCCGCAGAACGAGTCCTGCCCGCCGTTCAAGCCCGTCACCATGGACTCGAGCGACCGCCGCAGTCGACAGCGCGAGGCGGACCGCGCCGCACAGCAGCTGGTCGCGCGCGAGAACCACGACACGATCGGGATGGTGGCGCTGAGCGCTGCAGGGGACATGGCAGGTGTGACGGAACTGAATAGATGTCCGGCCGGTCGTGAGCTCCGTGACAACTGACGCGGACTCTCGCGTGACGTTCCTGAGCAGCCGGGACGAGCTCGAATGGCGCGAGCCACAAGATCGCAGGGTACGTGCGGTCGATAGACTTGCAGCAGGTGCTACTAGAATGGCTGGCTGACTGACGAGTGTTGTGTCGTACGACTGCAGTCGCGTGGGAGACGCCGCGATCCCTGGAGCTGGCGCGTACGTGGACTCGAGCATCGGTGGCGCCGCAGCAACGGGGGACGGTGACGTGATGATGCGGTTCCTGCCGGCGTTCCATGCGGTCCAGGAAATGGCGAAGGGCGTGCACGTGCGTTCTCTGGGCTCTCTCGCCTTGATGTGCTGCCGCTGCAGTGCTGTAGCGTCGAGTCTTGCTGATCACTGTCTTGGATGATCCGCAGCCTCGCGTCGCGTGCGAGCATGCGCTTGCGCGGATCGCGACCAAGTACCCGGACTTCAAAGGCGCGATGGTGTGTCTGAACCGCATGGGCGAGTACGGCGGCGCGTGCTACGGCTGGGACTTCTCCTTCTCGGTGCAGGCGTCGGGCATGAGCGAACCGCAGGTTGTTGCTGTGACTCCTCTCTCGCTCGAGTGAGTACTGCACGGCGTCAGAGGAGCTCTTCCTTCGTCCAGGAGCGCTGTCGTCATCACGCGTGTCTGACAAAGTTGAGCACAACACCTGGGCGTCACGGCCACGGAGACGACGCAACGCAAGACACACGAGCAGATCAAGCAAATGGGAACCGTATTCATATGCGGCGTTCGGAGGAGACCTTCCGCAAGGAGGAGAGAGGCGAGAGTGAGCGAGAGACCCTAGCACTGCGGATGAACTGCTACTATTACTACCCGTCGCGGCAGCCAGCGCCTACAAAAAGTAGGGCACCAGCGCGCGCTGCGAGAGGTTGTCCGACGACTCGGCGACCTGCAGCGAGCACAGCACACAGAGTGGTCAGCATGGCAGCCATGACACTCGCAACACCGCAGCACGCACCTCTCGGAAGAGCTTGAACTCGCGCTCGAGGTTCTCGTCGAACGACAGGATCGCCGCGACGTTCCCGCAGCGATAGCAGTAGTTCGGCGCCGACCAGACCGTCACGAGGCTCTTCTCCGGGAACATGTACTTGTAGCCCTCCTGCACGAGCTGGTGCGCGCGGCAGATCAAGTCAAGCCCGTTGATCTGGTTGAACTCGGCCGTGACCTTGGCGCCGAAGAGGTAGCCCGCGCCGCGTGGACTCATCGCCCACGTCTCGATGTCCTCCGGGTCCGACCACATGAGGTCACAGAACGAGCCCTCGTGCGGGATCTCCTGCTGGCGCTCTATTGTGCGGATCTGGTCGAGCGTGCGGATCTCCGGCGACAGCCCGCCGTGCACGCACAGCACGCGGCCGTCGATGACCGCCGCGAGGTTGAGGTAGTCGAACACGTCCGTGCAGTACTTCCACGGGTTCGCGTTGCCGTACTTGCGCACGCACTCCTCGTAGAAGCCGTACACCTGCGTGATCTGGCGGCACTCGTGGTTACCACGCAGCAGCGTGATGCGGTCCGGGTACTGCGCCTTGAGGCACAGCAGCAGCTCGAACGTCTCCACGCTGTTGTGCCCGCGGTCCACAAAGTCGCCCTGCGGAACAGAGAGCGGGGAAATGTGATGATGCAGAACATGTGTGAGTCCATGAATACGCGTCCATAGACATGGACGACATGCACGGGAGCCGCACCATAAATATGTAGTTGGTGGTCGGGAGCTCGCCGCCGCAGCGGAAGAGCTCGAGCAGGTCGAAGAACTGGCCGTGGATGTCGCCGCAGACCGTCACGGGCGAGCTCACGGCCACGACGTTCGACTCCTCGATCAGCAGCTGCTTGACGATCTCGCACACCTGCTTGAGCTCCTGCTCGCTCAGCAGCTTCCCCGCGCGCAGGTGCTCGATCCACTGCGCGGGGCCGCCGCCGGCGCTCGTCACGGGCGGCGCCGCCGTGAGGTCGTTCGCGCTCGAGGTCGTCATTCTAGAACGCGGCGGGCGGGCGGCAGCGCAGAGAAGGGAGGAGGAAGGTCAGGGAGCGGATCACACACACGCTTCGCTTCTCGCGCTCGATCGGTTTTCTGAAAATGACAGCGTTCTTTTGTTCCCTCCACGTATTTTACAAAGCGCTAGTGAAAAAAACCCCAGAGATTTCACGGTACTATTACAGTACAGCGATGCTTTATCTTTTTCACTTTTTTTCAAACCTGTAGAGGTGTTTGACTTTACTCAAGTATACTGAGAGAAAGCGCAAAGCCTCAATATACTGGATGCAGTGCAGACGTGTGCTCAAGCGCTCATGTGCTCAAGTGCTCCTGCTGCACGCGCGTGTGCTGCCACGCAGCACGAACTCTTCTTCGACGCTCGTTATCCGCATGCTTGCTAGCGACAAAAACGAGGGAAGCAATGCGCTGCATTTTTTTTAGCGCCAATATCCCGCCGACTGGCGATGCCGATGACGACGACGGCGCAGGATGCGGGTGCCGCCGCGCCGTCGCCGCCGCCGCGCAACGCGTCCGTCCGCCTGACGCTCGCGCCGTCGCCGAACGCCGCGAGCCGCGCGAAGCGCGAGTCGTTCCCGCGCTCGCAGCTCTGGACGTGGCGACACAATGACGCAGGAGGCGACGACGCGATGCGCACTGCTGACGGCGGCGAGAAGGACGATCTGATCGAGAACATGCTGCGCGAGTGCGCGCCAACCGCATCCGCGCAGATCGGAGGTACGGCGTCCGCCCCAGGGACCCCTGTGGTGCACTCACGGCGGATACAGCACCACCACCCGCTGCTGCCGCACCAGTCGTCGCTGATGTCGTCCGTGTCATCGTCGACTTCGTCGATGACCGCTCCATCGAGTCAACAGCAGCAGCAACAACAGCAGCAGCAGCAACAGCAGCAGCAGCAACAGCAGCAGCAACATCCGTTCCTGGCGTCCAGACGCCGCATCCAGAAGAAGGACTCATCGCAGCAAACGCTCCGCGGTGGTGGAACAGGAGGCTCCGAGTCCGGCCGCGCGCTGCTCGGGTCGGCGGGCGAGGGCTGGCGCGCGTACAAACTCGCGCATCGCACGAACAAACTGATCGCGAAGACGCGGAAAGCGGCCGACGTGCTGACGAAGGAGCGAGACGGAGCGGGTCACAGCAAGAAGAAGCAGCGCGACGGCGCTGACGGCGCTGACGGCGAGGACCACACAGACGGCGATGGCGATGACGACGGAGCTGACGACGATGCAGAGCAGGGCGAACTGGATGCTGCCGCCGAGAATCCTGATAAGAGCGCGTCCGCCGAACACGCCGCGGCGATGGTGAGGTTCACGCGGGAAGTCCTAGACGCAGACGACGATGAAGGCGACCTCCCAGCTGCCAGCAGCGACAGCAGAACACGCCGACCGTCGGCGACGGAGGATGAAGCGAAGCCGCTGGACGGCCCCGCGTTCTGGAACATCTACAAGACTAGCGCGACGTGCAAGCGCTCCGGCTCGGCGCGTGGCAGATACATTGAGCATTGCGAGAAGGACTCGTTGCTCGTGCTCCCCGTGCTGGACCTGGAGAAGCCAACTCGCTACGACCGCGCGACGAAGGCGCTCCGCTTCGACAACTACTACTTCGGCGACCAGCGAGCCGAGGCGTTCGGAGACGCGCTGCGGATCCTTCCAGTCCAAGTGAAGAACCTGTCGCTGAAGAACGTCGGGATCTCCGGCGGCGGATCCGCGGCGATCCTCGGCGGCATCGCGCTGCGCGACCTCCGCGATCTCAACTTCTCCGAGAACCGCATTGGGACAAAGGGGACGCTCAAGCTCTTCAAGAGCCTCCAGGACCCGCACTCGAACCTCAAGACCCTCGACCTGGGCAACAACCATCTCGGCGACCAGGCGGTGAAGCTGCTCATCGAGTGCTTGCTGAACCGCTGCACGCTGGAGCACTTGGACCTGCGGCGCAACCAGATCTTCCACGCGGCGAGAGCGATCGGCGAACTACTGCGGATCACCACGCCACTCAAGTCACTCAACTTGTCGTGGAACAACATCCGCGGCGAGCCCGCGCAGTACCTGGCGAGGTGCATGATGGAGAACCTCACGCTGACCCACTTGGACCTGTCCGACAACACGATGGGGAACAACGGCAACGCGGACGCAGAGCTCGGCGCGTGTCTGGCAACAAACAGGTCGTTGAAGCACTTGGACGTCTCGAACAACCGCATCCACGGCAAGTCCGTGTTGATCTATGTCAACGGGCTGCAGCAGAACACGGTGCTGGAGACGCTCGTGGTGCGCGGGAACCCGATCGGGAGTCTGGGAGCGGAGGCGATCCTGCGGGCCGTCGCTGCAGGGTCCATCACCAAGTGCCAGTTTGATATCGGCGAGTGCAACCTCGAGATCCAGGAAAGCAGCCAGCAGACGCTGATCTACGGCGGCGGCATCTTCACGCTGAACCTTGCCGAGCGCTCGGACGTGATCTTGCTGCGCGAGTTGCTGCTGGTGTGTTGGAAGAACAAGACGGAGATCACCGAAGCTGTGCACAATGGCGCACCGTTCGCGTTCAATCGGAAGGACGAGCGAGCGTTCCTGAGCTCGATCCCGTCGAACGGGACGATGCTGCTCAAGATCCAGCCGAACTACGACCGGCACGAAGAGATGATACCCGCGAGCGGCTTCGAGCAGACGGTGAAGCTCATGGCGCGTTCGTTTGGACAGATGAAGGAAGACGAAGAAGAGTCCAAGCTGTTCTGCATCCGGCTGCTTGCTGAGGAGTACTTGTTCACTGTCGATCAGGTGAACGCGCTGCTGAGTCTGTTCCAGGCACACACGTCGCAAGTGGAGAAAGCCACTGCGGCAGCGGCGCTGATCCCGCAGATTCACCAAGCTACGAGCGCGGCGGCGGTGAAGGAAGAGGTGTACGACTGCGCGTCGATGGAGACCCCGGAGGAGTTCTTCGAGGACAAGGACAAAGACGGCAAGATCGACGTGTGCGGCGACATCTGCATGGTGCTCGGGCTGAAGAACCTGTCGGATGTCGAGCAGAGCTACGTGGAGCAGAAGGTCGGGAAGTGGATCTCGTTCAATGCGAGCAACCCGACAGGCAGGTACCAGCTGAACATGGCGAACTCCATCGACCGTCGCATCCTCATGCGCATTCTCGAAGTCAACAAGTACGAGAAGAGGCTTCGGCAGCAGTGGAAGCTGCAGGACACGTCGCAGCACGGCGAGAAGGCGCAGCCGCTGGAGGGGAGCTTCCGCAACATGAAGCTCAACCACCGGCCAGTCGTGATGGATGCTGCGTGGCAGTTCCCCCGTCTCGGGATCCTCGAGTTCGACTTTGTGATGACGCGGCGGCCGTACGCTGTTTGCACAGCGCTGAACGACGGGGCGTTCGAGAAGTTCCTGAAGGAGTTCAAGCAGCTGGACGTGAGCGCGGAGCTCAAGCTCGTCGGACTCCGCTCGGTCTCGACGCTGTACTACTTCACGTGCAGCCAGACGCAGCGCGTGATGGAGTACTTTGGGACGTTCGAGCGTGACCCGAAGACCGGGAGCCTCTTGCGTGCTGAGGTGTTCGTGATCTTGTTCAGTAGGACTGTGGACGAGTGGAACTTCGCGGAGGCGCTAGCGCTCCTGGACCTCATCACGAAGACCCAGGTGCTCGACAGGATCGGGTATCTCAACTGCTTCCACCCGATGCAAGCCAGCGAAACGTACGAGCACCTGCTGCTCGACGCCTTCGACCAGCGACAGCTTGTCCTCGTGCTGATCAAACTCGCAGTGAGCGGAGAAGCCGAGCTGACGAACGTCGTGCTCAACAACAACACTGCAGTGGAGAGCGACGTGTGGAGAACCTGGACGAGCGACGACAAACTGCCGCCACGGGGCAGTCTCAGCGTGTCGATGCGGGCGACGCAGATGTTCCAGTCGGAAGCGCAGCTCCCAGCCTTGAGCTACCGCAAGAAGCTGATACAGTCGCTCTTGCTCAAACCTGAGAGCAAGGCGCAGGAGTTGGTGTCACTGCAGTAGACCGCGTTCGTTGGAATGGAACGGTCAGCGTCTCATCCACTAAGCTCGCACGTTGCATCGAACGGAACAGCACTGTGGACACCACTTGCCTTGCTGATCGGATAGCCTGAACACGCGCTCGTCTGTGCGATCCAGCGACCTACTTGCGAGCCAGGACAACCAGACGCGTTGTGACCAGAAGTGTCGACGCTACGATCGTCGCCACCGCAGCCAGCGCGATCTTGTCCTCGTAGAGCTCGCGTAGGCGATCTCCGAGACTGAACGATGCCGGGAGCTTGGTTGGTTGGGGAAGCATGGCAGGCACCTCTGTCTCTCCTTGGACATCGACACTCGGAGCCTTCGTCTTCGTCTTCTTGTACTTGGACTTGGATCCGCTGCTGCAGCAACCAGAGCCACCGGAGCCGCCGCAGCACCCGGATTTGCCAGAGCCACCTCCTCCACCGCATCCCGAGCCGTTCCCACCGCAGCCAGATCCTCCGGACGAGCAGCCGCCAGAAGACGGAGCGCACGTGTCCTCGAGATCCTCCTCGCAGGTTCCGCACCCACCGTCGCCCCCACACGACGCCGACGACGCCACGTCTACAATCGACAGTAGCTTTGCTTGGTCGGTGAGCGACTGGCGTCCTCGAGCAAGGATCTCGTCTCGGATCGCCGCGGCAGCTTCAGTTGCAGGCTCAGACCGACTCACCACGACGCCGTTGACGTGAAAGCGCGAGGAGGAGACGATCTCCACTTGCGCGGTGCAGCCGACCAGCGTGTCGTCGCGCTTGAGCAGCACCTTTGTGTAGTTCTTCGTGTGCGCGACCGTGTGCTTATGGTCGTCTGACACCTCCGTGTTGATCCAGACCTGCACGAGTGCACGCGCGGCGCAACCTCAGCCCACCGCACAAGCACCAATCATATCAAAGACAGAGACAGAAAGAGAGACGCAGCGCACCTTCTGCGTAGTGCCCACGAGCGACGGGTACGGGTCGAAGCTCTCAAAGAGTTTCGTGAGCTTGCGGCTCCGGTTCTTGACCACCTGCGTCGGCACGCGCTTCATCTTCGCAGCCGGCGTGCCCGGGCGCGGGTAGAACTGCGAGATGTTCATGATGTGGAAGCGGTACTGCGCGACGAGCGCCAAGGTCTCGCCAAAGTCTTCCTCGGACTCGCCCGGGAAGCCGCAGATGATGTCAGTCGCGAGTGTCAGTCCCGGCACCTTCTCCAGGAGAACGTCGGCGACCTGACGGAAGTCGCCCGACGTGTACTCTCGGTTCATCGCGAGCAGCACAGCATCGCTCCCAGTTTGCACTGGCACGTGGAGGAAGCTGTAGACAGCGTCGTGGTTCAGAGCCTCCGCGACGGCGTCGAGGTGCTCGAGGATGTACGGCGGGTTGGTCATGCCCACGCGAAGCATGACGCCGTCGGGGATGACCGCGATGACTGCGCGCAGGAGGGTCGGGAGGTCTGTACCGATGTCGATGCCGTACGCCCCCGTGTCCTCCGACGATAACCAGATCTCGGTCACCCCCTCGCTGATCACGCTCTTCGTGCGGGCGACGATCGCGTCGGGCGTGTAGCTCCCCAGCTTCCCGCGCGCGTGGCGCGTCTTGCAGTACGTGCACGCGCCGAGGCAGCCGGTGCTCAGCGGGATGATCTCAACCATCGGGTTCTTGCGGATCTTGGGCAGGTCGAGCTCCGGCAGGCGGTTCTTCGCGAGCAGCCGCACCGTGTGGCCCTTGAGCGTCTCCTCCACGACCTCCACGACGCGGTCGACCTGCTGGATGCCGACGACGCTGACGCCCTCGAGCCCCTTGATGTGGCGGTCCGCCTGCGGCACGCAGCCCGCGACCACGACCGCCTTGCCCTGGCTTCTGCCCTTGTCCACGAGGTGCATGAACGCCGCCTGGGATGGGTCCTTCACCGTGCAGCTGTTGAGCAGCCTGCATGCACCACACAGAGTTAGCATCCCCAACACCCATCGCCTCACTCCGCTCTGCTTTCTTTTCTCTCAGTGCGCACCAGAGCTGCGCCTCGTTCGCGTCCTGCGTGAAGCGGTAGCCGTAGCTCGCGAGAACACCCTGCATGTACTCCGAGTCGCTCACGTTGTGCGAGCAGCCGTACGTCTTGAGCCTGTGTCCAGAGACCACGTCATTCAGCACTGACATCACCAGCGCTAGCAGCAGCAGCAACAACAGCAGTGCGATACCAGATGCGCTGCGTGCCCGGGACGCTCGCCGCCGCCGCCGTCGCCTCCTCGGCAGTCTCGGGGCTGCGCGCGTGCTGCTTGGGGGCTACGATGGCCGCGCGAGGAGCCACTGCCGCGCGCGCGAGCTCTTCCTCGCCCACCATGTCCTCGATGTCGTCTAGGTCGGCGCCCATTGTGCGTGCGGGTTGCGGGTGGCTGCTTGCGAGAGTGAGCTTCTGGTCGGTGGTGGTCGGTGATCCAAATGCTGAACTTTTGATGATGAAAGCATACAAACACCAAGTGATACAGCTGCAGTCCCTGAACGCACCGAAACAGGATCGAATGCTGGTGCTGGTGTCAGTGGAGCACGCGAGAGTCGTTAAGTGTGCCAAGATGGTGGCGTCTCGGTTCTGGTTCGGCTGGCGGCAGCGCCCGAGCGTCAAGGACCTCGGATCGACACACACGACAAAAGTCTCGGACAGTCCCTGAACTCTCGCCGTCGTCCTTGCATCATACAAGTATTGCGTCGGCACATGATGGGTGAACCGATCTTGACGAGAATCGGCAGCACATGAACGTGCCACTCGATCTGAGGATCGCCAGCCACGTGTTGCGAACGCAAGCGCCAAGCACCTCTGACGAATTGATGCCTGTGATTTACCGTATCTACACGCACCAGGATCTCCTTTCCTTCCCCCCAGCCTCACCCTCATTCATGCGAGAGCATCCGTGATCATCCTGTGGTTCAGCTTCCAAGTCCAGTTTTTCAGCCCCCACGGCCGCCTCCAGCCTTCAGCCAACCGAACCGATGCGGGTGAGAAGCGGCAGCGTGCTTACACGAACTTGCAGATCACCGTCGGCACGCGGAAGACGTCGCCGTTGTCGTCCGAGCACGACGTCTGGAACTGGATGTACTTACGGCTGCAGTCCACGAGTCCCTGGTAGCGCGCCTCGACCCACGCGCGCAGCGGCAGCTGCAGCTGCGCAGCGTACAGCTCCTTCAGCGCCTTGCCGAACGCGTTGCGGTCGTAGAGCATGAGCCCGCTGACATTGCGGAAGCGCACGTCCTCCTTCGCCGCGCTCGTGTTGCCCATTTCCGCGACGCCGTGGAAGAGCAAGTCGCAGTTGAGCTCCGTGCGCTCCTTGAACTGCTCGAGGAAGTCGCCCAGCGTCGCCTCCGACGACAGCTCGATCAGCGTCGAGTCCCACTTCGTGAACCCCGGCGGCTTGCACTTCACCTCGCTCATCTCCACGACATCGTACTCGTCCTTGGCTTTCTCGGGCGGCGCCGGCTCCTGCAGCAGGTACATGTTGAGTCCGAGCGAGTTCGACGAGTCCTTGAACGCCTCCAGATCCTTCTGCTGCAGCAGCTTGAGCAGCTCGATCATCGCGAGACCCGTCACGGACGCCGTCGTCGTCGCGATCGCCGGGATGATCTTACCCGCGATCATCTTGCACTTGTGGCGCGACGCCTGGCGGATTCGGTAGTTCAGCGCACGCAGGTTCGACGCCGCGTAGATGAAGTCGATGTGGAAGTTCATGTCCTGATCCTTCTCAAAGTCTGCCGGCTCAAACGTAAGACCCGTCAGGTCCAGCGCCTCGAGCTCAGCCAGCAGCGAGATCAGTTCCTCGCGGTCCGACTCGTTCGAGTTCTTGAGCTTCTCCTCTTCGAGGCGCTTGATCTCGTCCGCGTCCGCAGCGATCTTCTCCTCTGTCGGCTGCCACGCCGGCAGCGAGTAGCTGCGCTCCAGAGACTCGAACGTCGCTGGCTCCCTCCACTCCGAGTCGGCAGGGACGAGCTTCTCCTCCGGCGGCGGCTGGATGCCGTAACACACCGCCAGAATGTTTGCCGTCGCGCGCACAAAGTTCAGGTGCAGCGGGTCTTGCGCGTCGAATGCCTCCACCGCGTGCGGGAAGCGCTTGGCGCCAGACCAGAAGCGCTCACCCGAGTTCGTCAAGTGGTCCTCGGGGAAGTTGTGGATGAGCTGCAGGATGCGGTCGCGGAAGCGCGACGCCAGCAGGTCCACCGCGAGCTCCATGCACTTCTCGAAAGTGATGCCCTTCGCAGTCTCGAGCGTCGTCTTCAGGTCGCGCAGGCGCTCCAGTTCCTGCACGATCGCGGCTTGCGCGACCTTCGGGTTCGGGTTCTCGAGCGTCGCCTGCTTGATCTTGGCCAAGTACTCCCCGCGGTGCTCGACGAACTTCTTCGCTTCCGCCGCCGGCACAACAAACAGATCCTCGAACTGCGCGCGCGACCACTCGATGCAGTGCTCGATGAGCGACGGGAAGTTGCGCAGCGTGCACATGGGGATGTTGTCGTCCTCCGCGTCCTTCGGGCCGTCCGCGTAGCTCTGCGTCTTGTACGGGATTACAACCTGGACGTTGCACTTCGTTCCCAAGGTGCCACTTTCCAAGAGCGGAATCTTGTGGAACACGCACTTGCTGTCCACGTACAGGCGCGCCTTGACGTTGTCCAGCGCGTTCGTCACGACGTCCAGGTCGGTCCAGAAGTCGTCGTTGAACACGTTCTCCGTGTGCGGCGCGACGAGCTGTTCGAGCGTCTTTACCTTCAGCGACGCGTTCATCTGGAGCACGGCGTTCGTGGCAGCGACCGACTTGGGCTGTCCGACGTTGTGCTCGCGGAAGAGGAACTGGCGGTTCAGGTTGCTCACCTCGATGCGGTCGTTGTCCGTGACCGTGACGAGTCCCTTCTCGCCGCATGCAAGCCCGATCATCGCAAAGTTCTTGAGGTACTCGCAACCGAGAGCGCCGCAGCCGACCAGGAACGTGCGGATGTTGCCCAGGCGCTGGTGGAACTCGAGTCCGAACGCCGTGATGATGTGGTCGTAGCGCGACCCGATCGGCTGCGCATCCATCGGACGCTCATCCGGCAGCACCTCGAACGCGTCCAGGTGCAGCCACTGCTTCAGCGGCGTGAACTTGCCCGTGAACTTGACGATCTCCTGGGCAATCACGCCGCCGAAGAACGCCGCCAGCGGGTGCAGCTCCACCGCGGCGTACAGCGCGGTCTGCTTCACGACGTCTTCGTCGAGCTCGTCCAGCTTGAACGGCTCCTTCCCCTCTTGGCGCGTCTCGTCCGACAGGTGCTGGATGCCTTCCTTCGCGATCGCGAGCACCTCCGCCGCATGGGCATCATTGTGCGGCTCCGGGAGGTGGCCGTGGCGCTCCTCGAACTCGAGCAGACTCCACGTCGCCACGTGCAGCTGCTCGGCGCGGCCGAACTTGGCGCCGTCCGTGAACATGAGACCAAAGTCGCCGGGCGCCACCGGGTCCACGAGGTTCTCCTCGAGCGAGCGGAAGTGCATCGCGAACGGCTTCTTGTGCTGTGTGAGGATGCCGCCGCCCTCGTACGGCGTGAACTCGGACGTGTCGCCAATCTTGAGGCGGTACGGGTCGAACACCTCCACCTGCTTGCCGTTGCGGAACATCTTCTTGTTCGCGAACGCGATGCGGCGCGGGCCCATGTTGTTGATGCTCTTGTTTTCCGGGTCCGCCTTGAGCTGCATGCCCTGCACCTCGCTGATCTCGATCCAGCCGTCGTGCACCGAGTCGGGCATCTCGTGCATCTTGCCGTCCTCGTCCGGGCCGAGGATCGAGAGCATGCCGTCCTTGTCGTTCGTGATGTCCGTGATGATGCGCGTGATAGGCGCCTCGCCCGTGGCGTCGTGCACGTGGAAGCTGTCGCCGTAGTCCGTGAACGCGTAGCCCATCGCGCCGCGGATGTCGCAGAGGATGAAGCCGATCGTGGGCGACTGCTGGCGGCAGAAGCGGTTCCAGCGCAGCAGCTCCGAGCGCGCCGTGTGCGTGAACACGACGACATTGTGCGCGCCGACGACCGCCTCGGTCAGCGGACCCTTGTGCACCGCGACCGCCACCATCTTGTTGAGCTCCGCGAGCTTGTGGGACACGGCGGCGGCGCGCGGGTGACCCACGTCGCTCTCCGAGAGGAAGAAGTTGGTGCCCAGGTCCTTCGGCTCCGCAATGCCGTCTGTATGCCGCCATAGATGCGCGATCGTGAGCAAGTGTAGGAGAGGGAGGTGGGAGGGAGGAGAATCAGATCCAGGACGCACCGTCGTGCAGCGTGATGGCCCCCGGACCCGCGAGGATCAGGTTCTTCGCGCACTCGATGCCCACGCCCTGCAGCCCCACGACGAGCACGCGCAGCTTGACGAGCTGCATACAGCGCACGAGGCAGCGGTCAGGTTGGCTCCTAGCTCTCCTCACAGCGTAGCCTTTTTCACAGCAAACGCACCTTGGCCATGGTCTCGAGCCCGAAGGCGCCGATCTGCCGACTGTACTTGTCCATGAAGTTCGCGTCCTTCTCCAGCTGCGTCGCCATGTTTGCTCCCCCTCCTCTTCGTTCGCGGCGGCGCTGCTGCTCTTCTTGCTGCGTCTCTTTTTTCAAAAGTGAGCTTTTTTTGGCTCCCTATTTTTTGCGGCAAATGATAGTGAGCAAAACAAGGAGGCATCTACCTTGTTTTATTCACTATCAGAGTTGTGCTTTACGTAATCAACCCATGTTCATATTTTATGATTTTTGGAAACTATGAAAGATGGGTACCTAAAAGACAAATTAACAATTTTTTCCAAAAATATTTGCGAAAATCTCAATGTACTGACACCGACACCGAAAACACAACTGAAAACAACCAAATATCCATCTCATATTTCTCTATCTACTGTTGTCGTTCTACTCGGTTTATCATACATGCAGCGCTCGCTCACTTCGATGCCATCCACTCTACGTTTGTTGATCCGTCCATCCCGTTGTCGGTCTTGTCATTCTCAGTTCGTGTCAACACGGCCGCATCAGCACCAAGCCACTTGCTGATCTCCGTTTCATACTCTCCCCTCACCCCGCGTGCTGGTAGTGCTTGCAGTCGAAGCAGAAGCGTCCTTTCCACGAGGAACTCGCCGAGCTGCAGTCCGAGCAGCTCACGCGTCCGCAGCGATCGCAGTGATACTTGCGCGAAAAGAACGGGAACGGCTCCAAACACACCATGCACTCCTGCACCTCGGCGTCCGGAATCCACGATGGTGTCACGCAGATATACCGCAGCAGCTGCCACCGCCACACAACAACAGCCGACGCGATCAACCGTTTGTCAGCAGGCAGGCGATACACCGCATCAGCAAGCAAGCAACTACAGTCAACGCACATTGGTGGCTTTCGGGTGCGTCACGACACGCGTGCCTTCTGCGTCGGGGATGTTCAGGTCCGCGCCGTGCCGCATCAGCAAGATCGCTTCATCCTCCATTCCTACCGTGGCGGAAAACAGCAACGAACGACGGTATCGTCAGCATGTGAACGCGCACCTCACCCGAGCAAGAGAACACACCACAGCGAATAGTACCTTTTTCCACGCAGTAGTGCAACGGCGTCCGCTTCAGAAAGTCGATCTTCTGCGGATCAGCCTTGTTGCGCAAGAGCTTCTCCATCAACTCTGCGCTCGATCCGCCGCTGCGCTTGATCATGGCGGACAGATGGAGCGGAGTCTGCTTGAGAAAGTTCGTCGCGTTCGGGGACGCTCCGAAGCAAAGCAGCAGCTCCATCACGCGGTCTGCCAGGTCGAACGCCAGCTGCGACGCCAAGTGCAACGCCGTGTTGCCGTCGCGGTCACCGCTGTCCAGGTCCACGCGAGGCAGCACGTCCGGTCGGAAGAACAGCCCGACCATCTCCACATTCCCGCTTTTCACAGCCATGTGCAGTGGCGTGAGACCGTGTTGGTTCTCTGCGGCTTTGACCATCTCCGAGTCGTGCTCGTCGCTCGTAAGCAATGCCAGAGCTTGCTCGACATCGCCCTTCAAAACCGCGTGGTGCAGCACAGTGTTTCCGTACACATCCACCGCACCGGGTATATCAAATATATCCGGTGGCTGCACGCGGTTCGCGAACGTCGAATGCTCGTGAACAACACGAGGTGCTCCAGCAAGAGCAGGCGCACCACGCCCACTCGTCTCCATCCGCGCGAGCGCCGCCTCTGCTGTCTCAGCGCGATACCGAAGTCGCTCCAACTCTTCGAGCGCCTGACGGAGCATGATGTTCTCCGGTGCACGCGCCACCTCGTCGTACATCAGACTTGCGTTCGAAAACGACCGCGTGTTCAGCTCCAGCTCGTCCACAGGATCCTCCGAGTACGAGCTCGTCTCGACAGAATACGTCGCAGTCGAGTCGCGCTCAGTGTGATCCACGGGGGGAGCCCTGAGTCCCGCAAAGGACCCAAAACTCTTTTCCATCTTCTCGTCGTTGCTTTGCGAACTTCGAGGACTGCCGATCTGCGGTGGTGCCAGTAGCACTCGTCTCAAGGCGCTCTTCTGGATCCACACACGCACAACACGCTGCAGAATGCACGCGGCTTCGTGACGCAGGTGACGCTGCCACGACAACCAGCTTCGGGCTGCTTCTTGGAGCACCTTCACTGCATGATCTCGCCGACGTTTTCTTCGCCGCAGTTCGAACATCGCTTTCCAGCGCTTCTGCATGCTGAGCACAAGCGCCACCTGGCTGAGATATCGCTGACGCTGTGCACGAGCCCTCCAGTTGCTTTGGATCTTGACGAGAGAGTGCACGCGCAAGCGATCTCGACGCCTCTCTAACTCGTCGAACGCGCTCTGCCGCATGAACACCCGAGTCTTGCCGACCTCCACCTGCTGAACCACCAGCTTCTTTGCCAAGTCGAGGACGTCATCTGCACTGTAGCTGAACGCGTCGCCCACCACAAGCACTCTGTACTGCTTCACAAACTCGGCGTGCGACATCCGCACCGGAAACGACTGCCGCATGATCTCGACTGCCTTGAGGACGCCCCCGTAGCGCAGCTGGCTCGCCACCTTGGCGAGGTCGAACTCGTTCTTCATGCTCTTGTCGTTCGGCTTGATGCAGCGGATGTAGTGCGTCTGCGTCTGCTGGACGACCTCAATCAGTCCCGCGAGCTGCTGCTTGAATTGCGAGCCGATACCCACTGCGCCAATCACGGACGACCTCCGCCGCAGCTTCGGCTGTTGCTGCTGCTGCCGCTCGGTTTCCATGAATGTGCGGAAGAGATCGGACAGTTGCGAGTCCGTGGACTCGTTCAGTACTCCGAAGAGCTCCGCGTTTGGCTGGTCTTTGTTCTTCTCACAGAAGCCGCGCACGTCGTACTGGACTTGGCCGGCGTAGTGGTGGATCGTGAACGCAAAGTCCGCTTGCTCTTTCCTTGATGCGCTGAAGTGTCCGTTCTGCTGCAGCTGCAAGTACATCTTCCGCGCGAACCCCTGGTCGCTCCCTTTCGGGATGATGCACTCCTCGTCCAGCAGCGAGAAGATGCCGCTCGGACGCTGCTCGAGCATCTCGAGGCAGAGCGAGTTGTCCTGGTAGTCCACCGCGTTCCACTTGATCCCTTCCTGGATGTGCGCCTGCTGCTCCGTCAGCAGAATGTCCTGGATAAACTGGAACTGGAGTTTCTCGTTCGCGTAGTTGATGCAGAACTGCTCGAACAGATTCACATCGAACTCTTCAAAGCCGAAGATGTCGAGCACGGCGATGCATGGGAGCGACGGCGCAGTTGGGTCGCCCACGCCATCCGTTTGCTGAGGTGAGTTCTTGTTGACTTTCGCCACGAGGAACTGGAACAGAAAGCCGTACAGCGACCGCGCCATCGCGTCGCGCGCGTCGCTGCATTGCGCCTGACTCAAGTTCACGAGGAAGCACTCGCCGCTGATGTTGATCTTGCGCGTCGTGAGTGCCGACAGAAACTGCTCGTGTTCCACTCCGAGCAGGTGCGCAACTGCCTCCAGGTGCTTCTCTGGTGACAATCGCGACGGCGACGACGGGGACAGACGACACGGCGCCGGCGAGCTCGAGTTCGTCTCGTCCTCGTCGTCGGTCGACGGGATGAACGACACATTCCCAAGATGCAGCAGCGCGCTCAGCGTTCTCCACAGCGATTCCTGCTCTCCAGTCGTGAACCCGAGCACCGCCATGGACTCGCGCACACGCGCGAACTGGACAGCATCTTGCACGCCATCGTTGCGGTGGAAGCAGTTCCCGCCTCTCGTGTACTGGAAGTCGCGCGCGGCGAGTCCGTCGAGCAGCAGACTCTGCTTGAGCGCGTCGTCGGCGCACGCGAGCAGCTCGTAGAACACGTGGTAGTTGCGCTCGCCCTGAGTCTGGTGGATCACGCGCACTTTCTCCAGCAGGTACGTGTCCACCGACGTCCCGACCATGGTCAGCGCGTCTGCTGCAGCGTCGCCGCCACTGTGCTGTTGTCTGCTCGCGTCGAAGAACATGCGCACGAACTTGCCGAAGCGACTGCTGTTGTCGTTGCGGAGCGTGCGCGCGTTCCCAAACGACTCGAGGATCGGGTTCGCGCTCATAAGCTGGCTGCCACTCATCGCGACGCTGTGCTGTGTGTCGTCGTCGGCGCCAGCGGCGCTACTCACGTCCGCCAAGTAGTTCATCACGAACTTGGTGGTCTCGGTCTTGCCGGCGCCGCTCTCGCCGCTCACAAGGATCGTCTGGTCACGCTTCACACCGCTGGTCGGCAGCCTCCGCGCCTGCCGCAGCGACCGGTACGCGCTCTCCGCGATCGAGAAGACGTGCGGAGGGAGCGGCGCAGCACCTGTCGCCATCTCGTCGGTGCTCGGCTCCTGTGTCATCACAGGTGCGTCTATAGACTCTGCAGTACTATACGCAGCAGCGCCGCTGGAGTCAGCGAGGCGCGCCTGGTAGGCGGCCATGTCGTAGAGCCCCGGGATGTCCTTGAACGGGTTCACGGCGATGAGCACGGCGCCGGACTTGCAGTAGACCTCGTCCACGTCGTAGCGGTGATGCAGGTAGTCGACGAATGACGCCTCGTGTAGGTGCGTGAGCGCGTCCAAGTCCGTGACGGCGGCGAGCGACGCGCAGCCCGCGGGCAGCGCGTTCGCCGGCAGCAGGTCGCGCGCCTCGTCCGCCTCCAGTTGCCGCCCGTCGGCCGCCAGCTGCACGAGCGCCGAACCGCCCGCCTGGCGCCGCAGCACGCGACCGCGCTGCCACTCGTAGGCGTCCGGCGCGGCGTCGCGCACGCGCACGTACACATCCATGGCGGAGTGATGGTCTCCGACGGGTCACTGATGTTTCTTTTCGATGTCGCGAATTCTCTGAGAATTAGTGCCGCATTTTGAAAGGACGACAAAGAACTGGGGAATAGAATATGTTGTTTGGAGGTGTGGTGGCGACTTGGCTCCAGTATGAGATCTTCGAGGGAAGAAGATGGCGCTCGTGTACCTCCCGGAGAAGAGCTGGTCGCAGCGCTACGGTGTGTGTGTGTGTGTGTCCCTCTCTCTTTATGCGTGTGCGACTGCTCACCACGAGGCATCATGACGACCATGCAGGCCCGGACTACTTTACAGTCGCGATCATCGGCTTCAAGGTGCATGCAAACACCTTCGCGGAGTTCGAGCTGCAGGTGCAGAGCGGGCGGCGCAACTGGACGCTGCTGCGGCGCTTCAGCGAGTTCGACCGAATGCGCAAGAGGTAGTGCGCGACTGGTAGTCGTCAGTAAGGTGGTTCGTGGCAAGCGGTGGGGGTATGACTCACGCTGGTGCTGTAGTGTGCGGTATCGCGGGACCCATCAGCTTCCAGATCTGGTGCGTGAGCCTCCCCATGCGTAGCCGCTCGTCAGCCGTGACGAACGACCGACCGCCTAACACCTTCGCTTGCATGAACTCCTTTCAGCCGCCGAAAACGTTCTTCTGCCGCGACCTGAACCCGGACTTCCTGTCGCACCGCAAGACGCTGCTCGAGAACTTCCTCCACGACCTGCTCGTGATCCCCGGCGTGACCGACGAGAACAGCGTGCGCGAGTTCCTGCTGCTGCAGAGCAACAAGACGCTTTTTGTGTGAGTTAGTGAGTGAAGAGACCTGCGGACGAGCGCATCGGCGGATGAATGGTCAGTAGTTAAGGAAGATGTGAATCCAAGATCCTATCATCGTGGTTGGAGGTCCTGCGCTTCGGGATCAGAGACGCGGCTGCTCTCTCAGCGGCGCTTCTTGCCCGCCTTCTTCTTTTTGCTCTTACTCTTCTTCGCGTCTTGCGGCGACCCAGACCCGTCGTCGTCCTGAGCCGAGTTTCGCGCTTCCTCGTCCTCTTCAACCTGAGTATCGGCAGCTGGCGACGGACTGGCTGGCGGAGACAACGGCGCGGCATCAGCAGCTGCGTCCTTCGCAGGCGACGCCGGCGGAGTCGCTGCAGCCTTCTTCTCGCTGTTCGACTTGACCGACGAGCTCGAGCTCTTTCGCGACAGAGGTTTCTTCGGACTCTTCTTCACCGGACTGGCAGTGGCAGCCACAGCAGCCACCGTCTTCTCCTCCTCGACTGCAGGCGGGGCCGGCGCAGCCTCAGCGTCGTCCTTCTTCACGAGCGGGATCTCGCGGAGGTTCTCTGTTGACGCCGTCAGCTCCACCTGGACGTACTCTTCTTGCAGCTGCTCCACCGAGCCGGACATCACGTCCTCCACGAAGCTGCTGGCGAGTTCGTGTGCCGCTGCCTGCGCGAGCGCAACGTCGTCGTCAACGAGTTCTGTCTTCGGCGGAGGCGCGATCTTCGAGTCCTCGGATTTCTTCGGGCTCTCGGTCGTCGCGGAGCTCTCGGAGACCGGGTTTGCTGGACTCGCACTCTCCACAGCAGCAGCAGCAGCTGGAGCTTCTGCCTTCGGCGGAGTCAACTGTGCAAGAGGCTTCGCCGGGCTCTCGGGTTCCGCTGGACTCAACGGCGCAGCAGCAGCAGTCACCTCCTGCTTCTTGGGACTCTCAGCCGCTGTCTTCACATGTTCGACCGCCTTTGGGCTTGTTTCAACTGGCTTGGGGACTGTCACGGGCGAAGACACCGGTGCGGCATCCTTGGAACGCTGCTGCTGCTGCTGCTTCTGCGATGATGATGGTGGAGCCCCAGCCGGTTCCTTCGGCGCTGTCAACGGCGCTTCGTGCTGCGGCGGTCGCGGAGATTGCACAGGCGACGGTGGCGCCGCCTTCGCGCCAAGTCCGAGCGCCTGCGTCACGGGACACTTGCCGCCGTACTTCTTGCGCTCCTCGGCGCTCAGGAGCCTGGCGCCCGGGCAGCTTTCGCTCTTTGCGTCCTGCGACGGTGGAGATGACGACGAGGACGATGCGTGCAGATACCAGTAGCCGACGGCAGCGAGGCCGACGCCCACGAGGCTCGTGACAACGAGTAGCGCGGTGCTGGGGCCTGCGGCTGTCATGGCGGAGGAGGACGGCGGCGGCGACGACGACTGGCGCGCGGCGGGCGGGCAGCAGATGCACTTGTGTGACAGCGGTTGCAAGGTGCTCCCGATCCAAGAAAAACGCGCCACTTCATCTCGAAAGTGGACTCTCACATACAGTTTCCAAGTGAAGATTGCTTTGACATCGAGAGAGTCTCTCTCCATTTTAACGACATATTGCGATTCGCTCACTATCGAAATAGTGACCTGATACCTTCAAGTGATCACCTCCAGCATGGCGAGCAGGGCAGCAAGATGGAGTCGATGCTAGGAAGCGCTTCCTCTGGCAGCGAGAGCGAGCTGTGCGGCAGTGCTGTTCGTGTTGTGGCTGAAAAGGACTCGCTCGGCATGCGCGCGAGGCGGCGGGTGCGAGAATGATCCTCTGGCGCTCGCAGCAGCCAAGAGTATTGCGCGTCGCCGCTGTCATCGTCGACGTGACCACGTCAAGCGTCCTCCACGGCCGAGGAGGAGGTGCGTGCGTGTGCTGTCTCCATGGTGGGAGGCGGGTGCTAACTAACGCTCGCTGTGCAGGAGTGTCCGTACCCCTTTGCTCTCGCTTTCGCACCTTCGGGATTCTTGTCATCGCTTGCTTCGCGCCACGCGATCACTTCTGGCGGAAGGAAGGACCGAAGGAGCTCATGCACCCACGTTTAACAGTGTGCGTGTCCACGGCAAAGTCGTCGTAGCAAAGCTCATGAAGAGAACTCGTCTGTCCGCTTGAGCGACGCACGTGCACAATTTGCAGCGTCGTGAAATGCGCGCCTGGGATGAGCTGGTAGAGCAGCACGGAGCCGGCGTCGAGCGGCATGTGCGCAGCAGGCGACAGGAGGCCGAGTGAGCTCTGGGGATGACGCGAATGATTTGCGAAGCGTCAGCGATGTCCTCCCGTCACCTACCTCCTCTTGACTCGAGTGGATGGATCCATGTGATCAATCCAGTGGGTCTCGGCCGCTTATCTCTGGCGATCTCACAATGCCGACATCTTCGACGGTGTCATCCCTCCTCCTCATAGCTACCGCACTTCAAGGCGGAGGGGCGACATCTGCTGTGTACAAGTTCGAGAAGCTAAGGAGCTGCACCTCGCCACTTCTTGTCATCGCGAATCTTCTACCTCAAGCGCACGTCGGCCCAAGACCATCGCCTTCACCGTGCTGCCGCCGCCCGGCCGGCAGGCATACACACTCCGGTGCTGACGCCATGACACGGGCTACGACACGGACGCCAAAGTTGAAGCTGGCCGCGATCCCGAAGAAGAAAACCGGCGGCATCGGCACAACCCAGCGGCGGCAGCCAGGGGATTCGAGTGGAGGACAAAGCGGAGAGGGCGGCGAACCAGTCGAGCGAGTTCGAGCGTCGGTTCAGCTGCGCTGGCAGAACCACTTCGCCTCGGGTCCGGTCCGTGACGAGCTGGAGCGCCG
>JAASGA010000251.1:0-26551 GCA_023334105.1 Globisporangium nodosum
AACCTGTTGAAGACTTGTGTGAGCTGCTTGTACAGGAATCCGGTGTTCTGGGTCTGCGCGTTCGTTAGTTCTCCGGTGCAGTACACCATTGCAGCGAATTCTTCGAGCATTGGCCACCGATGATCAGATGCGAGGAAGTCTTGTAAGGTTGTGAAGCCGTTGTGCGCCAGTGCGCGGCGCACCTCCGTGTTCGCAGACTTCCAAAGCGGCCACAGTGATCGCTCGGAGTGGTCGGTAGCGTAGTGGCAAGAAAAAGTCGACTCTTCGGTCGATGATCGACGCGAGGCGCGCAGCTGGCGGCGGCGCTGGTGCCACAAGCAGCAGTAGCAGCCGCAGCAGCAGATTAAAGAGTCGATTGTTAGACTCCAGTGCGACGTCCGCCCACGTAGCTGCACCACCATCAGCAGCAGCAGCTACCACCGCATTCTCGATCGACGAGTACGCTCGACGCCAGAAAGTCGCACTCGCAAAGCAGCAGCCGACGCCACCACGAAGACGATCGGTCGCCGCTAGCAGGTCCAAGAGCAACACGGGCGAGGGCATCAGCAGTAGCAGCAGAAGCAGCAGCTCTATGAGCAGCAGAAGCAGCAAACGCTCCGTCGTGGCTGTGTCCTCAGTTGGCGACAGCGGCGCGTACTCGGCGGCGCAACGCAAGTACTTGGACTTTTGCGTCGAGAAGTTCGTGGACCCAGACATGAAGCTGCTCGGTGCTGTCCGGTACGTGTGGCCGGCTGTGTGCTCTCAAGGGTTCTGCGGTGTGGTGTGTGCGTGTAGGGTCTGCTGAGAGAGCAGCAAGTTGATGGCGCTTCTCGTGTTCAGAGAGAACGGCTTTCTGCTCAAGCTGGACGCGTTCGGAGCGGAAGAGGTGCGTGATGAGTGACTCGACACGTGGATGTCTCTGGGTTCTCTTTTGCCATAATGGTTGCCTAACAAGTCTGCGGATACGATGAGCAGCTCGACGCGCACATGGAGTTCTTGGCGAAGAGCACGTCGTACCAGCAGATCTGCCTGTCGCTCGGGAGCGTCGACATCAAGAGAGGTCAGCCGATCGGTGGTCCGAGGGTTATGTCGTCACTGTGCAGCTGCTAACAACGAATGCGAGTGACTTTGTTGGTCGACGGTCGGCAGATCTGCGCAACAAGTTCGAGCGCCTCGGAATCAAGAGGAGCGTTGCGTACACCGAGCAAGGCGCCTCAACGGTCGTCAGGTACGTGTCGGCTGTTGGTGAGCTTAGTCGAGTCTATCTATTGAGGAGCGCTGACGGCGTTTCTGTGAGTGCTTGCTCTCACGCGCAGATCCGTGGCTGAGACTGCGCTCAAGAGCAAGCACTTGCTTCGCCTCGAGCTCGTGGGAATCCGGATTCCTCCCGCGCTTGCTACCACGCTCACCAAGGTACCTTGCACTGCTGACTTTGTGATCGTTGCATCGGCAAGCCTGTGCCTGGATCCTACTCAACACCACTTGGCACTCGTTTGCGTAGGCGATCGTGAGCTGCATGAAGCTCGAGTTCGTGAGCTTCGCGAAGTCACGACTGGGCGATGCTGGGATCGAAGGTGCACGAGCTATTGAGAACGCCTGCTGATCGCTCTTGGAGATCATCAACTGAGACGCTCACACTGCTGTGATCGTGTTGTGCAGCAATGGCGATGGCACTCGGCAAGTGTCCGAACCTACAACAGCTCAGCCTTGTAGGTTGTCACTTGACCGAGAAAGCGCGCGACCACATCTCCAAGATCATCACCGTGCGTAGCTTGATAATGAGAGAGAGCGTGTCGATGCTTCAGCTAGGTTTCTTACGATGCTCGCTCTCTCACTCATGCACACCTCGATAGCTCCACAGCATACTCAAAGACGAGTCCGTGTGGAGCTCGAGTCTGCGGGGAGAGACTGTGAGCGTCGCCGCCACGCGTCCCTCGCTGCTGCTTGATCTGTCGCAGAACGCTCTCGGAGACGAAGTCGCGGAGGCGATCTCCAATGCGCTCTACCACGACAAGTGGCTCCTGGGACTCAACCTGAGTCACAATCGCATCTCGCGCGCAGGGATCGCGCGGCTCACAGATACGCTCTCGCAAAGCAACCGGACGCTCGCAGTCATCCTCGTGAACGAGATGAAAGATCCAGGTGCGTATTCTCACAAAGCCCATCGCCTCCACGATGTTCTCCACTGTGCTTTGCTTGGATCTCTCACATCCCTTATGTGCGATGTGATGTTGTGAATCTAGTCGATCAAGCCAGCCTCCGCAAGCTCGAGACTATCGCGCACGAACGAAAGTCGTTCCTCCAGCACCTCGCATTCGAAGCTCGCGAGAAGCGCCTGTTGCTTTGTAGCGTGCTTCTCGAGTGGGGGGTGAATCGAGAGCTCGTACTTGAGATCTGCCAAAGTGGCAGCGACCTGCACGCTGACGCAGCGCACCGACCGTTTGACTCGTCATCAGTGTCGTCGGCGACCTCAGTTCGCTCGTGGTCATCGCCAGCGGCGAGTGGGCCGTGGCGAAACCAGAAGACAGCGAGGGCGTTCAGCAAGAGGGGCAGCGCTGTTTCCATTCGCTCATCCAACCAGGACGAAGAAGAGCGTCTCGAAAGCGACGACAACCAGAGCGAGTTCGCATCGGAACTCGAGTATCGCGAGCACGAACTGAGCAGACGCAAGTCGGAACTTGTGCGATCGCCTCGACTCGCGTCCCACCAAGACCACCGCAATCAGCGGCAGCAGCAGGACACTTCAGCGAGCGCGGCGCACTTGGCACACATCCAGACGGTTTGCCATGCTTTGTTCCCACTCTCACGAGATCTCATGCGTTACGATGGGTGACGCTAACACGAACTTGGTGCGCAACAGATCAAGCTCCTCGCAGAACGCATGAGCGCGATGGAGGAGGAGCAGAGGAAAGCGCAGGCGTACATGAACAAACTCGAGGTGCTACACAAGCGTACATTTGAGAAACGAAGGGATGAGGTGTGTGTGCACCTTGCGAAACAGCACACACGGACTGACGCGGACTCTGCGTCGTGCTGCTCGCTGCCACGAGCAGATCGAGAACCAGCAGCTCCGCAGCCAGCTCCACACGGCTGTCGGCGTGAACAGCATGTCGCTCACTGAAGAGCGCATCATTGCTCGCCTCGAAGACACCATCAGCTCGCTCGCGCAGCAAGTTGGGGAACTCGCGCTCGACAGCGCGGTCACCGACAGTGCGGAGGCGTCGAAAAGTGCTGCCGCCGATGCGGAGCACGACCAGTAGGTAGAGCGCCGCAGCAAACCGCCTCACGCTCGTCGAGGGAATGGGGTCATTCCACGCATGAAAAGCACGCGGAGACGCTGGTCCACGCTCGTGCGTCCGTACGCGAGAGCAGATCACAAGCGCGCAGGCTTGGGGTATCTGCGGCGCAACGAGCAAGAAACAGTCAGTGTGGTCAGTAGAGGCTTCGCCACAGTACAAGACCAACTTCACAAAGCGGAGCACACCTGAAGTCCGGATTCGGCAGGAAGTCGTTGCGGACCCACGTGAACGAGATCAGGTGCGCCACGAGCCACATACGCATCGCAACCTTGCGTTCACGAGGACCAGTCATGCCCTCCACGTGGTCGCGGTACATGTCGTTCGTCAAGACGCAGCCGTCGTACATGCCAGCGTACTGGATGCAGTACGAGTCGTCGTAGTCCTGCGATGGCGTTGGGATCAAGACGCCTTCTTCGACCATTGTCTGCAGCAGACCCACGTCGTCCGGGAGCTTCGCCGCTGGCACCTCCGCCCCGGCATTCGCCATGCGTCTGCGCGCTCCAACTTCGTTGGCGTCTAGCAGGTAATCAGGCAGGAACCCGACCACGCGGTGGCCGCGTTCCAGGTAATAGTTGCACGCGATGCGAACGCCAGCGCACGAGAACTTCTTGCCGAGTCCGTGACGCATCGCCACGTTCGGCACGTCGATCACGATCAGACATTTGTGCGCTGCTGGGCTCTGCGTCCCGCTTGACGCGTCGTACAGCTTTCTGTCTGCTCCAATCGACATGACTGCCGCGAACGCCAACGATTCCTCTTGAGCCTGCACGTGGTCCTCCGTGGAGGTGCTCGCGCGAGGCGGCGAGCGGTGCTTCGGTGCTGGAGGAGCTTTTCGGTGCGTTTTGCTACCCGCAGGCTTGGACGCGACAGCGACTTGCTGAGAGAGTAACACAGCTACTGCTTCCTCCTTCTCCACCACCTCCCCGTCGTCTTCTTCATCTTCTTCGTCTTCTTCGTCGGCGTCGTCCCCCTCCATCATATCGCTGCTTGGCTCCCGACTACTTCTGCTGCTGCTATCCGATTCCGACGCGTCGAGACTTCGTTCAGCAGCGACAGCCTCTTCAGTCTTCGTCTCCACCGGAACGAGTTTTTCTTTCAGCTTCGTGAACACATCACTGAAGCTCAGCAGGCGACACATCCGAATGTCCAGGAGCGAGTCGTCACCGAGCGTCGACGCTGCCTCTTGCGTCCCGAACTCCGCCTTTTGTCGACCCGAACTCTTGCCCTCAAGCGGAAGAAACCCTGCGAGCTCGATGTCCTCCGGAAGCAGCTTGGCGCTCATCTGCGTCACGTCTTCATCCAAGATCCGATCCGCCAGCAAGCTCGTAGAGGTCGAGCGTAACAAATTCACCGTAGAGCACACGAAGTCTCTCCCTGCCGCGGCAGTGCTCATCCCTTCCGTTGCTTGTAAGAACCACGGATGGAGCTGCAGCCAGCCGAGGAAGATGTTGATCGGCGGAAGTAGCGTGTTCAGCAAGTCCTTCGCGATCACCATGTACGCGGGGGACACCACTGCCTTCTCGCACTCCTTCATCATGCCCGTGACGAGCGAGAAGCCGAGCATCAGCAGTCTCCGGACATTCGCGATCTGCTTCCAACTGCCGGTCTCTTCTTCGAACGCAGCGCGCGGGATGGGGCGTTCGGGGTTGCTCCCAGTCGGCACCTGCGATCGGCGTACGAGCAACCGCGTGTCAGACTCGCACAGACACACACAAGAAGCAGAAGCATACCTGGAAGTCGTGCACGAGGAAGATGACCACGCAGACAATCTGGCTGAGTGCAGTCTGCATCCTGCCGAGATCCACCTTCTCTCCAGTGAAAAGCATCGACGTGCGCGTCGCCAAGTAGTACTCCAGTCCTCCCAGCAACGTGTTCGCTCGCGCTTGGAATGGGAGCTCGAGGGTCGACGACTTCTTCTTCTTCTTGAACAGCACGACCAAAGCGGACAGCGCGAGCGTCTCCAGCCGATCCTGCACGTCCACAACCGAACTCGAGCGCACCAGCGCGTCCGGATCCTTCACGTTCCCTTTGGCCAGAGCCTGCGCGAGGTTCTTCTGCGACGAGAACTGCGTCTCGCACGCCAGGCTCCTCGCAAACAAGTACACTGCGCGCAGCACCTGTCGCTGACCAATCGCAAGGAACGCCAGCTGGTTGTACACCTTCCCGTTCGACGGGAGGATGCGAAGCGCGTTCTCGTAGTGCTGCTGGGCAACACACCAGTCGGGCTCGCACGGGATCGACGACGCCTTCTCGGCGTATCGAGCGGTGTCTCCGAGCGCGACGAGACTCATGTGGAGTGACGATCGAATCGCACGCTGTCGCTCGATCGCCTCTTGCTGAGCGCCATCGACAACGCAGCGCGGAAGCATCGCGGCCAAGTCGTCTACCAAACGCGAGTAGAACGCGGTGCACGCCGCCAGCACCTTCTGGAGCTTGTCTGTCGCCTTCTTCGCAGACGCAGCAGGAAGGTGGGGCTGAGCTGCTCGAAGTGAACTGATCTCTTTGTACCAGCTCGTCCACAGGCGCTTGTCGAGCGACTACGCGTGCGACGTCAGCGATGATCACATCACCAGCAGCATGAGCCAGCAACAGCGAGCTGGACCAGGAGAGCGAGGTGACGCACCATCTTGCGCGCGCTCTCGGGATCCATCTTGAGGATGTCTGCGCACGCGCTCCGGTAGACAGCGAACGTCTTGTTCATGTCAACAACGCCGCGCTTCCTATTCATGCATCCACAGCAGCACTGGTATTCAGCTCGGCATTCCCAGTCACGAGAGCCACAAGAGAGCAGTTGCGTGCGTACAGAGCGTGGCGCGGAGGCGCGATCATCGCGCTGCCACCGCCGTAATCTAGTGCCCCAGCACTCAGAACCGCCTCCCACTTGACGATCCGCTGCTGCAGCGGATCTGTGGCCAGCGGCCGCGTCACTGGAGGCGCTGGAGGCACCGGAGCAAAGGGTGGCACTGGCGGAAGCAGAGCAGGTTGCGGTGGAGCGGGAGGCGTCGGCGGCTCTCGCTTCTGGATACTGAGCGGCTGGGGCGGCACTGGCGGTGGCTTCTTCGCGCTGCTGCTGCTGTCGCCCTTTTTGGCGTCCGTCCACAGCATCTTCACGCGCGCGGTGGTCGGCGCGCTGTCATTCCGCGCGAACTCGTCGCGGCTGCTGTAGCTGTAGGTGCCGCAGAGAGCGGCGGCGTCCAGCGGCACTGGCGGCGGGCGGTCACGGCGAACGCGGCCGAGCATCGCGGGTCATGCAGGTTGAGAAATGGAGTCGGGTTTGATATTTCGGTAACTGATCAAAGAGGAGATTTACAAGTACGAAAGGAACTCTCACTCTACAGATCCGAACGCTCGGTGGAACGAGCAGCAACCTCTTCCGCATCCACGTCAAAGAGCGACGCCGCCTGGAACTTGAGAACCTGAGCGTCAGCGGACAGATACACATTGTTAGCAAAGGCAGATGTGTCCGTGCTGATACACAAGTCAGAGAGCAACTACAGACGCACCTCATTGCCCACCGACGTCCAGTCCGGACGCAGTTCGCGTGCAAACAGCTCCAGCTTCCTGGCGCCATCACCACCGACGACACTCCAGTCGTCGATCACCTCGCGGAAGAAGCACTCAGGCGGAGGCTTCCACGAGTGGCGCAGCGGGACGCTCACGAGCAGCTTCGGGTCCGCTCCCAGTCGCGCGCGCAGCTTACTTGCCCGTTCCGAGTCTGCGCTCCGAACCGCGACGATCATCTTCTCGAACGGCAGCCGGTGCGTCGACGACAGTGGCGTCACCAGGTCGCCGTTCGCGCACACCTTGAGCCAGAACCACGTGTCGTGCAGCGTGAAGCCCCAGCGCGGCAGCAGCGTCTCAAGCACGAACGTCGTGTACTGTGGACGGTTGGTTACCCAGACCCCGAGCACGCACTCGTCCGGGTCCGCGAGCGCCGACACGTCTACCTTGAGCAGCTCCGTGTGGTGGAACGTCGTGTACTGCTTGCCGCGGCCGACGCTCTTGTTCTCCCACGGTGGGTCCATCACAATGAGCCGGAAGCGACCAAGCGGTGGCTCGCAGCGCTGCAGGCATCGGACGTCGCTCAGCACGAAGCGGCTCCGTGGAGGCAGCAGCACGCGCTGCTCGTCGCTGTCCTCCGGCTCGTTCTTTGAGGGCGTATCTACCTTCGACTGGCGATACACGCGCGCGATCTGTACCGCGCCACTAAAGTTTGCAAGCACCGCGTTGCGCTCGAGGCGGAGCTCGCGCAGCGTCTGCCTATCCCCGCTCTGTAGCTCTTCGTGGCCATCCGCAGCGCCAACAGCAGCTGCGATTGCGACTGAGCCGCTCTCGCTCTTCAGCGCCACTACACCCGCCAGCTCCGAGTGCGCGAGCGCGAGCGCACGCAGCAGCGCAGCGTCAGGCGGAACGAACTTCCCCGCGGCCGCCAGCTCCTCCTGCCGCTTGCGCTTGCGCTGCCGGTTGCTGCTGCTGCTGCGCGAAGGTTCTGTCGCATACGCGCGCTGCGGCAGCTGCAGCGTCTCTCGCCGCACGCGCGCGCGGCCGCCGTAGTAACCGCTCACGAGCGCCGCGTGGTCCACGAGCTCCTGGCGCAGGCGGATGGCGGCGTCGGGCTCTATCGTCGAGCGTGATACTTCCTGGTCGACGCCCATGGTGCTTTATCCACTTGGTATCAAATAACAGAGTTCTTCTCACTGAAGGAATGGCTTCAGAATCGTCGACTACAGTGATGGAGGTGGCGGTGCCGTCGCCGTCGCTCGGCGCGCTCCTGGCGCAGTACGAGCAGCTGGTGGAGCTGGCGACGCCCGCGGCGCTGGAGCAGGCGGCGCAGGTGGCGCGCGCGTGCGTCCAGCAGGGGCGCGGCCGCCCCGAGGGCTTCGAGCTGCTCGGCCGCGTGCTCTTCCTGCAGCGCAAGTTCGCGGACGCTGTCGCGTGCTACAAGGAGGGTGCGTGTGTGTTGTGCACATGGCGCAGTTTGTGTGTATGCGCTACTGGCTGTGCGGGCGAGTGGTACTGCGTAAGCGGCAGGAAGATGCTCAAGCGTGTGGTGAGCGCAGGTCTGGCTGTGGCGCCGGAGAGCGAGGAGCTGCAGAAGGGACTCCGCGCCGCGCGTCTCGCGGTGCTCGACGACCTCGTCGACGGCGCTGAGAGCGAAAGCGAAGACGGCGATGCTCTGGGAGCTGGCAGAGTGACGCGCTACAGCGGCGCCGGGTTCGCGACGCCGCGTGGGAACATCGAGAGCGACATGGCGTTCGAAGGCGGCGCGCGGCAGCCAGCGGTGACGACGCTGTGGGAGCGCTCGGCGGCTGACCGCGCGCTCGTGTTCGAAGAGAAGGTGGACCGGCTGCTGGAGCACCTGGACGTCGCCAAACTCTCGCGCCTCGCGACGCTCTACGTGATGACCGAGCTGCTGCAGCTGAAGCGCGTGACGCTCGGGCTCGCGCTGCTGCTGCTCGGCGTGCTGGGTCAGGGGCTGCTGCATCGGCACAAGTTCATGGTCGCGTCGATCCTCTTCCTGTGCTTGTACCAGTCGAAGGTGCGGCTCATCGTATGGCGCCAGGTGGACGCGTGGGCGCACGCGTCGACCGACAAGCTCGGCGCCTTCACGTGGGCTCCGCGGGTCGCGTGCTTCGTGCCGATCGCGATGAAGGTGTTCGGGCAGTTGCGATTCATGGCCTTCCTGCAGCGCGACTTGACGCTGAGTCTACTCGTGTTCCTCGTGACCGGCGCGCTCGTGTTCGGGTCGTTCCAGAGCGGCGCGAGCGAGCGGCTCAAGCTTTGGGGTCAGGGCAAGCACCTCAAGTTCGCGGCGTACGCGGTCACGATCGCCTACTGGGGCGTGTGGCGCGGCGAAGGCGGCGACATCCTGCGCTTGGTGCCCGCCGCGCTGATCGACGCCGGCGGGATCGTGCTGGGTTCCGTTACGTCGGCGGAGATCCAGAGCGCGGTGCGTCGAGCGTGGGAGAAGCTGTACGCTGAAGTCGCCGACGACATCCAGCAGGACGTCGAGTTCGACGCCTGGTTCGTGCTCGGTCTCGGCCACTGGGTCGTGGACTACTGGCAGCAGCCGTCCGACTTCTCGCTCGAGATGCTCACGAAGATGCTCTCGGAGGGCTTCAGCTCCTTCGAGTCGACTGCCGTGCACGTGTTCCGGCCGGAGCTGCGCCACCTCAAGAGCCAGATGGCGCACTTGAGCGAGAGCAGCGAGATAGCCGTGCTCGTCGCGTACCTGAAGAAGAGCCTGGACGAGATCCCGCCGCCGAGGAGTGTCGGCATGATCGGTGCGTGTATACACGTGCATGTGTGATAGCTGCTGTGGGACTTCGACGAGCCTGACGCTCCACTCTCCACGATGGGATTCCCTGAACCTGCAGGTCTGTTCGCCAAGCGCTGCGCGTCGTTCGTGGTGCTCGCGCTCCTGTTCACATTCTACGGCACGCTGTCGCTGCCGCTCGTGCCGTTCCTCGCGTCGGAGCTTGAGGACGCGCAGTTCCTCTACACGTTATTCGCGAACGGCGAGACGGAGTCGCTCGACGGACTCGAGATCCTGCTGCTCGGGTCGCCGCTGCTGCGTGTGTGGGAGAACGTCCGCGCTGCAGTGTACTGTCTCGAGGGCAGCGTGACGCTCTCGAAAGCCATGGCGACGGGGACGCAGATTATGACGGCGGCCGCGCGTCTGAGGTGCGGCAGCTGCAACTCGTTGTATGTGTGTATGTGTGTGCGTGAATATGTGTGTGTGAAGTTGGGAGGTTTGGCTCAGAGAATGCCTTGGCGCTTGTGTGTGCGTGTGCTGCTGACTGACTTGTGCTGATGGTGCTGGTGCTGCTTCTCAGTCGACTCGCGACGTTCGCTACGCGCCTGAAGACCGAGGGCGTCGCCGCGAACGCACACGAGCTGCCGGATCACTTCACGAGTGTGCTGCAGGTTGCCCGAGACTCCAGGTGCGTGGTCGGCTCCCTCTTTCTCTCTGTGGTGCTTCAATCTGGTAGTGTGGTGACACGCTCGCTTTGTCTGCTCTGCTCCTCTTGCAGTGCGATCGTCGAGGGCATCAAGCACGTGTACGCGAGTACGCACTTCCAGGATCTGCAGATACACGTCGTCAACTGGTGGCATCGGAAACTGTCGCCTCCACCTCCGCCTGCTGTAGCTGCCACTGTCCCCGACGAGAAAGAGAAGAGCGAGTGACGATGGGAGGAGGCGTAGGTGGAGAGTCGTTGCTCTCATACGCGCTGCAAGTATCGGAACATGTATCTATGAAGTAAAGTGGAAACGCTACAGCGCACGTGTCTAGCTGAAAGGAAGAGGAGGCGGCTGGCTGGCTGCTGCTGCTGGCTGGCGCGGGCTCGTGGCGGTCGGTTTATGTGTTCTCTATGGTGGTGGCGGGGTGTCGCGATGTCACAGTCACGGCGGCGCCCCTCGCTGCTTATAACTCGCGCTGGCTGCTGCGTGCATGTGCCGTGTGCCGCCGCCGTTGATAAATGAAGAGTGTACGCGCGTGCGTGCGCGTGCTAGTTGAAGCGCCGCTTCTGGTTGAAGCGCTTCATCTCGAGGATCGCCGACGACAGCGGCTGCTCGTTGTACGCCGTCGCCACGCCCCGGATCCACGGGTGCTCGAGCGCCTGCGCCGCGCTGTAGCGCTCGTGCGGCACCACATTCAGCAGCCGGCGGATCAGGTCCTTCGCCTCCTCCGACACGTTCGACCAGTACGGCGCCGGGAAGTCCAGCACGCCCGACCGGATCTTCTCGTACACCGACTCGAAGCTGTTCTCGTCCTCCATGAACGGCGGGAACCCGCACAGCCTGCAGAGCGAGAGAATGAGCGTGCGGTCAGTCTCTCGACGCTTCTCTCACAGCCCGCGACACGCAGCAGCAGCGTACATGATGTACACGACGACGCCAAGGCTCCAGAGATCCACTTTGTTGTCGTAGCCTTCGCCTTTCAGTACCTCCGGAGCTGCACGACACCAACATGGGTGCATACACACAACCGCGTCAATGGCGAGCAGCGACACACCGCAAGGTGTACAGCGTACGCACCAACGTAGTAGTCCGTGCCGCAGCTCGTGTACGCGCGGCCACGCGAGCGCGCGTCCTCGCCCTCCTCCTCGAGGATCTTGGCGATGCCGAAGTCGCTCAGTTTCACCTCGGCGCTGTCGTGGCTCGCGAGCAGAATGTTCTCCGGCTTGATGTCGCGGTGCAGGATGTTGCACGAGTGCAGGTAGTTGAGCGCGCTGAGCACGTTCGCCACGATCTCGGCCGCCTGCCGCTCCGAGTACACGCCGACCTGCACGATGCGCTCAAAGAGCTCGCCGCCCGTCACTCTGTTGATGTTGACGCGTGCGCTCGTTCGTTAGACACACAGTAAACAACACACGCGGCACGCGAAGCCACAAGACGCACCGCTCCATGACGAGCAGCAGCTCCGTCTCGCTCTCGTACACCTCCTCGAGGCTGATGATGTTGGCGTGCTTGACGCGCATGAGCACCGTGATCTCGTCGCGCAGCGTCTTCTTCTTCACGCAGAGCATCTTGTTGATCACCTTGACGGCGAAGAGCTGCTGCGTCTCCTTCCGCCGGCACAGGTACACCATCGAGAACGCGCCGCTGCTCACGTGCCACGTCGTCAGCTCCCCCACCATCAACCTTTAGCAGTAGCCTTCTTCCGAGAAACTCACCGCCCGATGAGCTCGCCGACGTCGTAGAGCGAGTGGAACATGCCGACGCCGTGCACGTCCGTGAGTCCCTGGGTCACGAGGTGGTCCTCCTCCTTGCGGAAGAACGCGGACAGCGGCGGAGCTGCTCGGCATCGTTCCATCAGAGAGAGAGAGAGAGAGAGAGAGAGATGGTGAGTACGCTTCAACCCGCGTCTGCTATCAACTTCTCGCATGCAGCCGCTACGGCACCTTGGAAGGCAGCCATCGTGTGCAGCGGCGGCGGCGACAGCGACAGCGACAGCGAGTAAGCGGCAGGGAACGCGGCGGCTTGCGTCACGCGCGACGAATCGGATTGTGAGAGCGAGCGAGCGACGCGACTTCAACCGAGAGTGAGAGACAGCGGGGAGCGAGAGGGCGGCGGCGAAGGTGGCGGCGGCGGTGGCGGTGACCTCTTCTTCCGACAGCGATACGACTCGACAATCGCGCGCGTGAGCGAGAGCGGAGGAGGAGGTGGTGTCGATCGAGGCGAGCTGGCGCTCTTGCGTCCCGTCGCCACTATTAACTTGTGACGAATGTGCTTCGAACTGAATCGCACCACACCAAGTGCCACACCAAAATGCAAGATCAATTTTGCAATTTGGTGTGGCACTGAGAGTGACTTGAGTTGAGTATGAGTGTTAGGGAAAGGGCTCCCGCTTCTGCGCTTTTTCTCACCTTTTTGAGACTACCGGGAAGTCTTTTTGAGGCAAAGGTTACCAAGGTTACTCGAATCGAGCAACCCTTCGCGCTCCAGCGCAGGATGTGTCATCTTGCCCTTGGTGCTTCATCACCTTCACCACCTTCTTCTCTATCTTGCTCTCTCTCTCTCTCTCTCTATCTATCTATCTCTATCTCTCTTTCTTGCTCTCGCCTCACATGCCAGCCAGAGCCCAAGCGCTCAAATCCTCGAGACCCGAGCTCAAAGCACGGGAGACACAGTTAAATGCGCGAGGAGTCAGAACCGCGCGGTTCAATGCGCGCGCATGTGCCACTCTAGTCAGAGTGAGCCGCGCCGCGCCGCGCGTGCACCCCACCGCCGCCTGCTGACTCTCGAGCTGCTCGTTGCATTTCTCTCTCTCTCGAGTCTCCTGACTCCTGCTCGGCGGTCGAACGAAGCAGCAGCTCGGCGGGATGCCACGTTGCCTCGTACGTCCAGAGTCCGCACGAACGAGAACTGCAGTGAGCGAGTGCGCAAAAAGTGTCGAGCCGCACACCAGCGAGTGTGACTTCGCCAACGTCTGCGACTGACTTACTTGCAAACCAGCGCCAGTGCGAGCGTCCTGGATCGTCTGTGCGGCAACCGAACGATGCTCGCCGCCTTGCGATAAGTAACGAGGATGACGCAAGGTGCTGCTGGTTGCTGGAGCTTGTTCTCGTGGCTCCTCCTGCTGCTTGCTGGCTGCCGGTGGCGACCATGGCGGCGGTCGCCTTTGCATATCGCCATGTGTGGCTGCCCACGAGAGGCACGAGAGGCACGCAGCCACGGACAGCAGAGAGTAAGTAACTCGTCGGCAACTCGCCACCCTGCTCAGATATCAGCGACTTGTGGAACTGGAGGTGTTAGTGGTGGTGGCACACAGTATGGCAGGTGTTCTGACGAAGACATGAGCACGTGCTCGCGCCAAAGGCTCATTGACACTGTGTGCGCTCGGTCGGCGGGTTGAGTGGGATCATCTCTGGGTGTTTGCTGCTGCTGCTGCTGCTGTTTGCAAGGGCTGCCTAGTGGAAGTGCGAGCGCGTGATCACGATGGTGGACGCGACCGCGCACGTCAAGATCAGGTAGAGCCAGCCGACGTGCGCGAACGGACTCGCGAACGGGTTCTGCGTGCTGCTGCTCTTCAGGCTGCTCGCGTCACTCTTGTCGCCTTCGCCCTCTCCGCTGCCCTGCGCCGCCTGTGTGCGCTTGCCCTCGGCCTCGAGACGCCGGCGCAAGCAGAACACGAGACACGTCGGCACGATCCACTGGATGCCCAGCCCGGCGTACGCGCCGGTGAAGCCCACGAGCATCGACACGTCCTCCGTGCAGAACGCGACTATGAGCGGCGGCACCACCGCGACCAGCGCGTACATGTGGCGCGAGACGAACGCCAGCACGCCCTCGCGCTCGTCGCCAGCAGCAGCCTCGTCGTGCTCGTCGCCCGATCCGCTCAGGCTCTGCGCCAGCGTGCGCAGGTTCTCGCGCAGCGTGATCGTGATCACAGGGAAGTTCGCGCTGCAGTTGCATCACGTCGTGTGAGAGGGTGGGAGCGATTCCGTTGACGTTGAGTTCATGGCCTTCTCTACGCACCTGAGCGTGCACACGGGGAACAGGCTGAGGAAGTACGCGACCGCGCGGATCGAGTAGCTCTTAAAGTTGAGCGTGTACACGTCCTGTTCGCACACACACACCGCAACTCGGTCAACAGCTTTGCTCGGGGCAACAAAAGCAGCAAGCTGCATCCGCTGAAGCGAGCGCACGCACATCGATCTCGTCCGGTTGGAAGCGGAACGTCGCCGAGTAGCTCAGCACAAAGTACACGCACAGCACCGCCTATCGAGTGATCACAGCACCACCACCAGCACGTATCAGTCAGTCAAACACACGAGTCACAAAGAGCTGCCTCTCAAGCGGAACAAACACCCAACTAGCCACGTACCGCGAAGGCGCTGGCGAGGACGAAGCCCACGCGTGCTTTGTCGGTGATCGGCGCGATGAAGCCGGGGATGCTGCACGAATGTGAGGCGCACAGACAAGCACAACGATCAGCACGAACACTCGCACGCATCTGCAAGGCCTACACCCAGCCTGCGAAGAGAGAGAGAGAGAGAGCCGCACCTGTGGTGGCACATGAACGAGTAGATGCACACGCCGAAGAATGTCGTGATGTTCTCCGGGCGCTCGTAGCTCAGCACGTCGTCGAAGCTGCGACCTTCGCCGCGAGCGATGCCCACAAGCGCCAGCAAGATCATGAGTCCGAAGGACACATGGCGCACGACCGTCGTGATGAACTGCAGCGTGCGCGTCTTGCTCACGTGCCCGAACGCGAACGGCCCGAGCAGCAGTCCGAACGACACGACGAAGAGCTTGTAGAGCTGCGAGCTGTCCATGTGCTCCGAGCAGCGCCAGAGCGACGCCGTCGGACTCGGACGTGGACACACGATCTCGCGCATGGACTTCGGCACCGCTGCGCGTGCACAACAAGCCACACACAACGAATGAGCACAGCGTCATATCGCGAGAGAATGCGCGTGAGTCAGACTGATCCCATCTGTGCACGCCTCTTGTGGCGAACGCACCGACGGCGTAGATCGCCAGGTCGCCGTAGAGGTACACGATCACGCACGCGTAGAAGGCGATGTTGCCGTTGCGGCTGAAGAGCGTCTCCGCCATCTGCGCCAGCTCCATCTACACACAACACACGCAACATAACGCCACTGTGAGCACGACCGTCAATACGAGATTGATGATATCTATGGTCTGCCGCGCGGCACCTTCTTCGAGAGGTCGAACTTGAAGAGCACGTCGGGGCTCTTCACATGCAGGCGCTTCTCGAGCTTGTCGTTCTCCTGCATCCGTTCATCCCAAGCAAGTAGACACACACACATGCGGGAAGTCATGAGACGATCGGATCGCCGAAGCTAGCACCACATGCACATGTGCAGCTGCGGAGAGGGGGAGAGAGTGGATACTTGGGTAGGCACCATTAGCGGCGTGAACTCGGTGTGCATGCGATCGTCGTCCTGGTCGTCGCCATCGTCGCTGTCACCCGTGACTTCAGCCGTCGAGGCGACGAGGCCGACCTGGTGCTCGTAGCGCCGCAGCGCGTTCACGCCCGCGATCGCCTCCACCATGAACGTTGCCGTCACGTAGCTCGTGGCCGCGAGCATCGCGAGCGCGACCGAGCCGTACACGAGTCCCACCTGCGCGAACGCGCGCGGGATCGTGAGCGCGCCGGCGCCGACGATGAGGTTGAAGATGAACACGAAGCCCGTGAGCGGCGAGTAGCTGCCGATGCCCGGTCCGCCGCCCGCCATGCTTGCTCTCCGCCGTCCTTGGGAGCACCTGGCGCACCTGCACCTTGATTGATGAGTGAGACACTGATTGAGGTTGAGCAGATCAGCAAAACAGTTTAAGGAAAAGTTAAGAACAATTGAATACGCCAGCCCGGATTGGCTGCGTCTCAGCCAATCGGAAATTTCCATGGTGTGCTGTTTGAAATAGAATGAGAATACAATAAAATATAGTATTCTCACACTATTTTCAAACAGTACACAATGGAAATTTTCGATTGGCTGAGAAACCAATGTGAGCACACTGATTGGCCAAACACTTCAAGTACGAATGCTATAAACATTTGAAACACTAAGTACAAGTTTTTTAAAAGTGTTGAATAAGGCAACATGACCGCACTCGCCGCGCGCTTCCTGCTCACGAGCGGCCACGTCGTCGCCACGGGACTCGCGGCGCACGCGTTGCCACTCGAAGGCAACGAGGTATGTGCGAGTGCGTGCGTGTTTGGCGCGGTCGGTCGACAGTGGAGCTGCCGCTGACTGCTGTAGCGCAGGCGGCGCTGGCGCTGGCGTGTCTGTCGTTCGCACTCGCGATCATCAGCCTCATCGCGGGCATCGACGTCTTCTCGCGGACGGTGCGTGTGTGCGGTGGTGATACTGTAGTAAAATGCAGCTCCTGCTCAGACGTGTGCGGACCGCCAGAACGCTGTGCACGTCGCCTGCCACTTCCTCGGCGGCGTGATGCTCGCGCGCGCCGTGCTCGCTGGTCTCCCCGGCGCTTACCTGTGGCACGTCGTACTCGTGGCGCATGCCCCCACGTCGCTCTGCAGCCTCGACGCCGCGCGTCGTCTCTTCCTCTCGCGCGCGTCGCCGCTGCGCTACTGAGCGCGCGTGCTAAACCAAACGAAGCCTGCGCCACCACGAAGAAGCAAGCGAGCGCCACCTGCGGTTGTGTCTTGTATATTAGGGAAAAACAAAGGTCGACACGTGCGCTTCGACTATTGTGCGCTGCGCCACCTACTCCGTCCGTCCGCTCACTCGCCTGCTCGCCCGCCCACTCGCTCGCCAACGCGCTCACTCGCCCGCTCGCTCGCTCAGTGCGCGCGCGCCAACTCAACTCGAGACTGGCCGCTTACTTGGCCGCGTTCACCTTCTTCATCAGGTTCAGCGCGCTGCCGTTCTTGAACCACTCGATCTGCTCCTCGTTGAACGTGTGGTTCACCTGGATCGTGAACGCCTCGCCGCTCGCCGGCTCCACGCGCAGCGTCAGCTGCTTGCCCGGCTGGAACGTGTTCAGACCGAGGATCGAGATCTTGTCGTTGCCCGAAATCTTGTCGTAGTCCGCCGGGTTCGCGAACGTCAGCGGCAGCATGCCCTGCTTCTTCAGGTTCGTCTCGTGGATGCGCGCGAACGACTTGACGATCACCGCGCGGCCGCCCAGGTGGCGCGGCTCCAGCGCCGCGTGCTCGCGCGACGAGCCCTCGCCGTAGTTCTCGTCGCCCACGACCACCCAGCTCACGCCCTCCGCCTTGTACTGGCGCGCGACCGCCGGCACCTTGTCGAACACGCCCGTGAACTGGTTCTTCACGCTGTTCGTCTCGCCCGTCTCCGCGTTCTCCGCACCGATCAGCAGGTTGTTCGAGATGTTGTCCAGGTGGCCGCGGTACTTGAGCCACGGGCCGGCCATCGAAATGTGGTCCGTCGTGCACTTGCCCTTCGCCTTGATCAACACCGGCAGCGACTCGAAGTCCTTGCCGTGCCACTCGTCGAACGCCGACAGCAGCGCCAGACGGTCGCTCTTCGGGTCCACGTTCACCTTCAGCGACGTGCCGTCCGCGGGCGGAGCCTGGAACGTCTCCTCACCCGGGTCGAAGCCGCGCGGCGGGAGCTCCTTGCCGAACGGAGCCTCGAACTTGAACTGCTTGCCGCTCGGCGTCGTGATCGAGTCCGTCGCGGGGTTGAACGTCGTCGTGCCCGCGATCGCGCACACCGTCACGAGCTCCGGCGACGTCACGAACGCGTGCGTGGCCGGGTTGCCGTCGTTACGCTTCGCGAAGTTACGGTTGTACGACGTGAAGATCGAGTTCTTCTCGCCCATCTTCAGGTCCGCGCGGTTCCACTGGCCAATGCACGGGCCGCACGCGTTCGCGAGCGCGGTGCCACCAGCCTGGAGGAACGTGTCCAGGATGCCGTCGCGCTCAATCGTCGCGCGCACCTGCTCCGAGCCCGGCGTCACGTAGTACGGCACCTTGAACTTCAGACCCGCGCCCTCCGCCTGCTTGATCAGCTCTGCGCAGCGCGACATGTCCTCGTAACTCGAGTTCGTGCACGAGCCGATGAGACCCGCGCTCAGCTCCGTCGGCCACCCGTTCTTCTCGCTCGCCTGACGCAGCTGGTCACCAGCCTCGTTCGCGAGGTCCGGCGTGAACGGACCGTTCACGAGCGGCTTCAGCGTGTCCAGGTTGATCTCAATGATCTGGTCGTACTGCGCACCGTCGTCCGCGCGGAGGTTCGCCCGGAACGAGTCCGCCGCCGACGCGATGCCGCTGCGCTTCGTCGCCTTCAGGTAGTCCGCCATGCGGTCCGTGTACGGGAACGTCGAGCACGTCGCACCGATCTCGGCACCCATGTTACAGATCGTGCCCATGCCCGTGCACGAGATCGACTCGACACCCGGGCCGAAGTACTCCACGATCGCGCCGGTGCCGCCCTTCACAGTCAGAATGTCCGCGACCTTCAGGATCACATCCTTCGGCGACGTCCAGCCCGACAGCTTGCCCGTCAGCTTCACACCGATAACCTTCGGCGCCTTGAGCTCCCACGCCATGCCAGCCATCACGTCCACGGCGTCAGCGCCGCCCACACCGATGGCGCACATGCCGAGACCACCGGCGTTCGGCGTGTGCGAGTCCGTGCCGATCATCAGACCGCCCGGGAACGCGTAGTTCTCCAGCACGATCTGGTGGATGATGCCGCTGCCCGGCTTCCAGAAACCCATGCCGAATTTGGCGCCCGCAGACGACAGGAAGTCGTACACCTCCTTGTTCACGTTGTTCGCCGTGTTCAGGTCCGTCGTCGAGCCCTTCTCGGCCGTGATCAGGTGATCGCAGTGGATCGTCGTCGGCACCGCCGTCTTCGGCAGACCCGACGAGATGAACTGCAGCACCGCCATCTGCGCCGTCGCGTCCTGCATGGCCACGCGGTCCGGACGCAGCTTCAGGTACGTCTCGCCGCGCACCGCCGCCTGGTCCGGGTTGTCCAGGTGGCCGTAGATGATCTTCTCCGCGAGCGTCAGCGGCTTGTTGTTCCACGTCTTGCGCACGTGGTGCAGGTTGCGCTCCATCTTCTCGTACGTCTGGTCGATCGTCGGGCTGCCCTTCGGGTCCAGGACCGACAGCGGCACCGGCACGCCGCAGCTCGAGGACATCGAGGCCTGGAAGAGACGGGGAAGAAGGAAAGAGAGCAGCACGCAGTCGTCGTCAGTCACTGGTTGTGCTACGCTCGTGCTTTCCCACAGGAACAAAAAGGATAGCAAAGAGGGAGAACAGGACACACACCTTGGCGGCGGTGGACCGGAGGTGCTGGCGCGCAATGGCGCGGGTGCTCGAGGCGTACATGGCGCTCTCTCTCTCTCTCTGGAGTCGGCGGCTGCGAGTGCGAGTGCTGGCGGTTCGGAGGGAGATCCCGAAATGACCACTCGTTTTCATTTTGAGCGATCTGCACCCCACAAAAGCGCTGAGCACGTCGCCCCTCCTCCCGTCGGGTTCTGCTGAGGGTGTAAACAAGACGTGTCATTCCCCGTCCAGCGATTGTGCGGTGGAGAGCAAGGGGAGGGGGATAAAGCGTGAAGAAAACGAGGGGGAGAGCGATTTCATCAAAATCCCGATGGTCCTGCTGTTTTTCGCAAAAAAGCGTTTAACGAAAGGCTCCACCACCAACGATCAGCGCGTGTGTGTGTGTGCCAAGCTGGGAATACCAGCAACGGCGGCGGCGACTGCAGTAAGACACACGGTATATACACTGTACTCACACGCAGGCTCCGATCTCAACTTGCATATCGACCAGGGACTTGCGTCGCGAGTGGTGGTGGAAGCGCCAGCAAACAGCAACAAGAAGCGCTGCTTGAAACGCAAGATCAGCTAGAGCGAAAAGCGAGGGAGGACGGAGGTCGTGTGGCCGACGGGGTGAAATCCCGGTGGTTCTCGTGCGGATTGGTTGACGAATCAAAAGTGCTTGCGACCCACAACAAAAGTACGATTCTGAAGTTTCTCTCATTAACCCACAGGAAAAGTTAGGTGATGCTGGGTCAATCCAGGTGACGGTGGGTAAGGCGATGCACCTCGCATCACTGTGAGTGCGTGGTGCGTGGTGCCTGGTGCCTTAACCTGTCCTAAGCTGTTGGGTGGGTGTATGCCAAAACTATGAATGCGCACCTGATGACAACGGTGTGTCACGCATTCCAAAAGCATAAATATGAACAAATGTTAAGCTTGGTTTTACTATGAAAGTATAATTTCGAGAAACTTGAAGTTCAAATTCTGGCCACGCGTCTGACGCGTCAGCAATTGAAAGCCCATTTAACCAGAAAATTTGCTTATTAAGGCAGAGAAAAAATGAAAATGAACATTTAGCCGGATTATGTGCTTATTCAGATTGAGGAAAACGACAATCATGCCTATTTATGCAGAAAATGCAAACTGCAACATATTCCACAGGATTCAGAAACTAATAATATTGATGAAAAAGCCAGCCGCGCTCCCTTATGCAATGATGAAGCAAACTCCTACATATTACCCAGGATTTAGGAATCAAGAAGTTGGAATACTACCTCCGTTCGGTTCCACAACGAGAAATCCGTAAAAACACACAAAAATCTGAAAACACACAGAAGCACACCATAAAATGGCGTAATATGTATACGCTCATGTGTATACCAGAATATGCACCATTCAAACCACGCAATTTGTGTGTACACAAGAATCTTATGTGACCACGCAATTTGTGTGTACCCAAGAACCCCATGCGGCACACATGAAACATGTACGTGTACGTTTATGTGTTCACAAGGTCCACATGTGGCACACATGGAAATAGTATACGTACCACACACATTTTATGCGTACATGAGCATTCATTGGAATGACTACAGTAGGCCTGACAGTAGCAGATAGAGTGAAACCTGTTGAAGTGCAAGCGTACAGCGTCCTGTCAACTCCCAGTGGGGTCTGGGAGTTGCTAAATGATATCTAACAGCATCATTGCTGTCAGGCGACGTCACAAGGACTTCTTTTGACGCACGTCTGCTTTCCCCACTTGATTTTTCAATTTGAGGACAAGTGAGTAGAGGACCCCGATGCAGACTAGCACTCATTACACGATGCGAGCCCTCGTGATTGAATGCCACGACCAAATCCATTTTATTCACCACCCCCGACTAGTTGGCTATCTTGTTATCAAGTTGTTGGGTATGTTGTCCTGAACATGAAAAGGATCTGTGGCAACGACTGTAACAGGGTGTGATACACAAAGTCCCTCTAAAAGAGCAAACTCTTTTAGGGAGAGAACGCACTAAAAGAGCTGTGATGTGAGCCACACCAGGGGTCGTGTGGACCGCACACCGCCGACTTGAAGTGGGAATTTTCAAGCTCAGGCGCACGCGCAGCCACACGACTGCGAGCCAATCACATCAAGTCTGACGCAACGTCAGACACGTCCTACGACCTCATTGGGCACAGAGAACCGATGCAGATAGCCAACCAAAAACAGACATATAGGAAGAAGTAGGTTTTTAGGTTTTACCTAAAGCGCCGGCGCTGCCGCCGGCGCCACTCAATCCCAACTCTCCAATTTGCCGAGAAGACCACACTTCTCCTCTCTCATCTGCTGTCTCTGAGTTCGCTCTCAGCGGCGCGCTCAAGAACCAAGTCTCTCGTGCTCTCGCGTCTGGCCCGAGAGCGAGACGCGCTTCCTCACAGCCGCACGTGCGTGCCTGTAACGGGCGACCCCGTTACAATGACGCTGTCCGACTGGCGCGTAGATACTCGACCACCTTTGTAGCAGACTGCACCTACAAGACGAATCAGTTCAAGATACCTCTACTGAATATTGTGGGCATGTCCGCAACGAACAGCAGCTTTTCAGCCTGCTTCACCTTCCTCTCGAGCGAGTGTGAGGAAGATTACGAATGGGCACTGCAACGCTTTCTGCAGCTGTTCGAGCACTCCGACGGCCCCAAAGTCATCGTGACCGACAAGGACCGTGCTCTGATGAGCGCTTTGAAGACTGCTTCTCCGAGCACGCGCAACATCCTCTGCCTGTGGCATATTAACAAGAACGTGGTCAACACCTGCAAGAAGCACTTTAGCAGTGCACTCGAGTGGGAGTGCTTTTTGGACAACTGGAATCGGATCTGCCAAGCTTCGACGGAGCAAGAGTACGACGAATTGGTTGCTGATTTTGAGGACGCTCTACCCCCAGCCGTGTGGAAATACCTGAGCACGGCGTGGTTGAGCGTGAAGTGTACATTAGCCGCAGCACGGACGAACACATGCAGTCACTACGGGAACGCTACTACATCTCGTGTCGAAGGAGCACATCCAGCAGTGAAGAAGTGCATTGTTGTATTGACGGGAGATCTACAAGCAGCACATTCCAGAATCGATCTTGCCGGGAAGAATCAAATATCTGAGGTGGATCACAAGATCGCACTGGATCGCCTGAGATTGCCAACCGATTTCAGTACGAGAACATACGAGCTGGTCCGAGGCAAGATATCGAGATTTGCTCTCGATCTCACCTGTAATTTGCCAGACTCGGTGTGCCACAGTGACACCGACCCAGATTGCTGCGCAACACGTTGCACAATGGGAATTCCGTGTGCTCTCACGATCAAACGGATTGAGGCGGTATCTGGCCATCTCAGCAGAAGTGGCTTCGACATGCAGTGGTGGCTCTTCAGTCCCGACGAAAATGAAGCAGTGTCGCAGCTTACACCGGCAAACCGCCTTGCATATGTCATGGAAACAGTAGTTGCGCTGCCACTGCATAGACAAATACCGATGATCGAGAGCGTGGAGCAAGCGGTGGCTACAGCGTCACCCATTCGAAATTCACTCGTGGCGAATACAAAGGGCAGACCTCAGAAGAGGAAGACAAGAGCTGACAATTCTACGAGGAGAACCTCAAGCCAGTTCGAAATCGTCAATCGCGCAATAAAGCCGATCGCATGTACCATGTGCGGTGAAGAAGGACACAATCGGAGAACATGCGGCAAAACTGGAGAGAGCCCGCAAAGCAAGTAGAAGAAGAAACACACTTCTATTTTGCTGGAATCCTCATCGCTCTCGAATACACGCACTCTACTTATCATTTCTCCGCCAAACTCAGTCTCTGCATACATCGCAGCGGTTTCTACCAGATTCATCCTCTACCAGTAGTTGGCATATCAATTAGTACCCATTTAGTATGGAGATCGCTCGTCGTATTAGAACGTGTACGTCGGTTGATTGAGAGTGTTTACCGTCGATATAACAATAATGGCCGTCGATATATCATTTCCCAAATCAAATCATTTGAGTAAATTATAACGCGAAAAACGATGTCATTGCGAGCAAAATCTTATAAGATTTTGATGATCCGTCGGCACTTTGGCAACGATATCTCCGCAACAGAGAGGCCATTCGTCGATCCGAGACTTGTTCTGAACTCACGCGACACAGAGCTTTATATTGGTGTATCTCACGTTGTTGTAGCATGCTTAGCGCATTTTACGAGATCTGGGTGACCTACCATTTTCCGGCTAGTTGACTGGGAGACTGCTTGTTAACACTGATTCTCTGACTCAACTACAGGCCTGCCCTACTGAACGAAATGAACACGCAGAAATTAAATTATTACTTTTATGAGGGGATCAAACAGGTACGAGGTATTTAGTTCGAGAGGTAAAGCGAACATACTTTATTCAAGTCTAATTAAGGTAATGCGACTGAGTGCCTCGCAGAAGTCCACCGGGAGGATGCTGGTGTGCACAACCTAGTCGACGAACTCTGCTTGAATAGTGATCGTAGCCTCAATGACCAAGTTAATGTGAGGATGGTTCCCATGCGTCATCACACCAGCGCATACCCTGAAGAGAGACTCGCTCTGCTAATGTTAGCGAGCAAAATAGACAAAATAGCATCGGCACGCTCGCTCTGTATTTAATCACAAAAAGCTCAGCGAGAGAGCAGAGTGGTGAGCGTGCACCTCGCGCTGTTGCTCGAGAGCCATGTAAACGCGGCTCCGTCACTATATGGCGACTCAGTATGTGACCACAGAGAGGGCTGGGTGTGTCGCACACTCAGCCAGGCAATATGCAAATGAGAGTGTTTGCTATATTTTATTTATGTATTTTTATGTATTTTTATTTAGGAGGGGGGGTTATTTGAGATTAGAGGTATTCGTTGGTTAAGGGGGACCTCAAGACAGAAAATAGGAGATAAAGGTAGGTGGTGTTGAAAACGTGAAATCCGCTAGAACGAATGAGCAATTATATGCTACACCACTAGATAGAGAAGCGTTACGCGATGCGATTGATATCTTTGGTTCCCCAGAGAGACTCATGATGCTTGCAGTGAACATCATCATAACAGAGTTAAGACTCGTGTGGGCACAGGTTTCAAAATAATATAAACTAATTTTGCTCTTTTTTAGTGATAATCTATATTACGCAATTTTCAACTATTTGGAGGTGTACCTTGGAATATAGTGTCTTTTTCTGCTTGTCGCCTCAATAATTAACTAAGCGTGCAAAGTGACTGCTTTCCTGTTGTTAGTGGAGGTCGCAGCGAGCTACCAACCTAGGAAGAAGATGATGAAGAGAATAAGCTAGAGGTGTTGAGAGAGTTAGACAGGACAATAAAGAAGGAGATAGACCCAGCAGGTGGTATTGGAAGCGTGTTAAATGGACAAAAAGCGAAGGCGAGCGAGGCTTGCTTTTCTCGCAAAAGACCCATCACTAGTCCATCAATTAGTGACGCTCGCATGTACGACGGGCACGCGAATGCTCGGCGGTACGCTTGTTGAATGCCACTGAGGAGAGAGGACATGTGTGTGGTGTTTTGGTGAGAGTCATGAGCCAGTAACAACTCAGTCACAGCCAAGTGGCCAAATTATTTCAAATTGTGATAGTGAATAAACCACGGATGACAATGTCATTAATCACAGGTACTTTATTGAATGTGTTTGATAATAGGATCACAGTTATCTTATATACAGGGAAAATGCTGCTTTTTGACCAAAAATACTTCATATTTTTCCGGAGGCAGGTCATTATCGCTCTCAGTGAGACCAAAATGGCAGACTTACCTTGACGTCGCCGTCCTTTTCTCAACGAGGACTGATGCAAGCAGCACAAGTAATATACCAATCAACTTGCAGGATAAACAGCTATCTGTTCATGTGCAAAGATCCCAGTGATACTTTGTAGCAGATTTCATGTTTTCTGGGCGACATACCAAATTCTGTCTACTTGAGAAAGACAATCAGTGTCAATTGCATATTCTTCCCATAAACAACAGATGACCGTTTCATACGAACATTTACGTCTGAATTCATTTTCAAGAGTTTATATTCATGGTATCATATCGAGTTCTGCTGTTGAGTATGATAGTATGCTACAGACAACCTGCACTAGAATTCTTTACACAGAGGGAAACAGCTTGAGTTCTAGAACATGGATCTCAGGAACGAAAGTTTTCAACTCATATCAAGTCAAAGTACAACTGTATCGCTCTATCTATGTACAAGTACTAATTATTGGCAAATTAATATGCCCTTCACTATGTCTGGATGGACGTGCAGGCGTGCTGACTCTCGCTGGTCTCCTCATATTGACTCCTGCGCCACTCGAGAAGGTGATGCTTGCGCGTGGTATTGGTGGAGGGACTCCCTTGAATTGTACTCATTTCTTGATCACCGCGCGAGCGCGATTCACCGCATTTTTCTCGTCACGATGCGATCTGCACCAATCGAGGAGCTGAAGCTGGCCGAACTTGTGCACATTGATCGCCCGAACGTTCGGACATCGTGGCTTGCTCTTGGCCGCAGAGTTGCAGCTGCGATCCGCGTTGGGGAAGCTTGATCAGAGCGTGATTGGCCACCTCCAGAGAGTCTCGATCGGGTGGTTCAGTCGATAGTGCGCATCGAGCACCGACTCGTCGTGCTCCACTCAGCACTCCGTCGAAGTCGTAGACGTGTATGGCAGTAGAGACATCTCCAACTCGTTGGCGGCTAGCGTGGTCGCAAGGCCAGCTGCCTTGGAGGCATCGGGGCTGCCTTAAAAGGAAAAGAGGCCGTGGATGCCCCAATCGAAAAATCAAAGCCAGTGAGCGGCAGTAAAGCGAAGCTAGCACAATGAAATCGAGTTAGTGGTATAACAACAGGACACAAACCCAATTTATCTGCTGACAACCGCACTGGTCTGAGTACCGGTGACCAAAACAAACATAAAAAATGAAAAACTCACACGGGGAGGTGGTGAGGACGAACAAGTGGCCGAAACAAACACACGACGCAAACAACAAAACAAATAAACAACTAAACTAATCT
>JAASGA010000252.1:0-26538 GCA_023334105.1 Globisporangium nodosum
GAGAGAGAGAGAGAGAGAGAGAGAGAGAGAGAGAGAGAGAGAGAGAGCATCATGCACACACACACACACATGAGTGCGAACGGCGCAGATGATCCGCGCGAGGTGCGTACACGCGCACGCCAGCAGCGAAGCGTTGCCGTGGAATGCACTTTGGAGCCAAGTCGGGCTGTCAACAGGAGTGTAGTCACAAGCTACCCAATTGAAGAGGGCTTGTTCAGACCTTTTAAAATTTGTATCGTATCTAGGAAGGTATGTGTAGCCTTGTGTTTACAACAATTAAGGAAATACAAAGGGATATGGAATGTAAACCGACTAATAAAAGACTAGTACACTCGCGCACGGGACACATTAATGACGTGCTGACGAAACTCATCCCCTTTTCCAGCCATCGTGAAATATTTTTCGACCGCATTCAGTGCCACAAAGGTTCCAAAAACGTGAGTTCACGATCCGAGGTCTCGTGTAATCACTTCCCGCGTCACCTCTCGTCGGTGTCCCCGCTGTCTGGCGTCGCCGCCGCAATCGCACCAAGAAACCCGCAGAGCTGCTGCTCCACGCGCGCGACGTCGGCCACGCGCCGCCGCTTTTGCTCCCGGAAGAACGCCACCTCCTCCTCCTCCTCTTCCTCGTCACCGAGCGACACGTCTCTGGGGTTACTACTGCCTTCTCCCCCCCGGTGCTGCTGCTGCTGGCTCCATAGCCGCTGCTGGCACTCCGCGATCGCGCCCGACAGCTCGCGGATCTCGCCCAGTAGCCGTCGACGCCGCTCCTCGCAGAAGCGCACGCGCTCCCTCGCGTCTTGCTCGCGCAGCATTCGAACCCGCAATGTAGCATACTCAGCGACATCCTTCGCAGCCAGATCGTTTCGATGGTCGCAACAGCAAGATCCGCGGCGCACGCTTAGCGTGGCGTCCGACGCCAGTCGCGATTGCCTTCGCTTCCGTGTTCGAACGGACTCGAGCTCGTTACTGCTGTCCTTGGGTGTATTGCACTCGAATTCGGTCTTGTCGCTTGCCGACTCGGCGCAAGCATCTTGTGGTAGCCGGCAACCTGGCTGCTCCGCAGCGATGCTCGCCTGCACAGCACCACTGCCGCATTCTGGCGGCTCTGGTCGCGTAGCAAAGTGCTTCGCCAAATGCGGCTTCAGCAGCAGCCACAGGTGCAGATACAGCACGTCCAGCTGTCCATTGCACACCGCGTAGAACTGAGTGTCGTCCACCTCGCCAGGATCCATCGCTCCCGATGCAGCCGTGTACGCCGCACTCAGCCGTCTCCACGTGCGCGCCAGCGACGCTCCGGTAACATCACACAGCTGCCGATCCAGCGACGTATCGACGTTGCGGAACAACTCGTGGTTGTTGAGCAGCGTCGCGAATGCAGGAATCGGCAGGAGAAACGAGTCGCGAACGTCGTCCCACACACCGCCTTCGACTCTCTCGTCCGCATTTACCTCACTGAGCTCGTCGAAGCGCATCGCGAAGCTCAGGAAGAGCACGTTCACAAGACGGAAGCTCGTAGTGTCGCTCGACTCTTGCAGGTCGTGTTGGTCTTCGATCGGACTCGCTTGGTCGAACCCGATGGACTCGTGGTCTTCATCGTCAGAGTCGCGTGGCGCTGTCGTGTTCGGATCAAGCGCTGCAAGTTCGTTGCTCCCAGCCATTGCACCACCAGCATCGGTGGATTGAGTCAGTGGCGAGCTCTCGCGGTTGCTGGCGTCGTGGCGCTCGAGTGTGAGCACGAGTTTGCGCTTGCTGGCGTTCATGCGCGGCCCCTTGCGCACCACGGGGATCGCGCGGCGCCTGCACTCCGCCAGTAGTTGCACAGTCGGCCATTCGCTGTACGGACGCGCGGGACCGGCGAGCGGGAGGCGGGGGCGTCCGCGGCCGCGCTTCGCTGGGGTGGTCCGATCCGAAGCCATTCTTCTGATTGAGACCATCAATTCCAAAACAAGGCGGTTTAGTGATAAAATCGAGGGAGTGTCCTTTCGTCTCCTGGAAAGCGAAATGAGCATCAGGAAGCTCAAGGCGCGCGGCATCGGCCGGCTCGAGCTGCTCGCGTGGCTCAATGAGTTCCTTGAGACCGATTACACCAAAGTGCGTGCACGAGACGAAGATCGCTGGCAGGATTGGCCTGCTAGCTGGAAAAACTGACGCGATACGAGGCAGATCGAGCACCTGGCAGACGGCATCGCCTACTGCCAAGTGTTCGACGCGCTGTATCCGGGCAAAGTAGGGCTCCAGCACGTGATCTTCCAGCCCAAGGGTCCGAGTGACTTTGAGCGCAACTTTCGCGTGCTGCGCAAGGCGCTCCACGTGTGTGATATCCGGAAGGTGGGTGCGAGAGTGAGAGTGAGAGGCGACACACACAACCTTCACCAACTCACGATGTCCTTTTACATGGCATTGACAGGAAGTGCCAGTGCGCAAGCTCGTGGAGGGCATCTTCCAAGAGCACTTTGAGTTCCTGCACTGGGTGCACGACTACGTACACCGCACGTATCCAGATGTGCTCAAGATGTATCACGGTTTCGAGCGACGGCAGCAGGTGCTGGGCTCTGAACTCTCGCTCGCACAGCTCAACAGCGCGAACACGAACCTCGTCCCGAAGTTCTCGGTGAGCACCTCATGCGCGCTATCCGCGATGTGTTGCGGGAGATGGCTCACATCTGACGCATTTCTCGTTAGAACTCGATGACACTACTCCGGCGCGAGTCGTACCTGGAGGACTATGACGTCCAAGGCACGGTCTCGTCGGAGAACAGCGCGGACATACGTCCGGCATCGCGCGGGGATGCTGAAATCGAGGAGCGCTCCGTACTGGCGCCAAGTGCCGAGGTGCCTTGCGACGACGAGGCTCCGGCTCAAGCGGTGAGCCTCCATCCTTCGCTTGAGTTTGTCAGGTGAGCAGCACGAATCACCACGATACGAGACATCGCATGATTGCCGGAGGTGGCTGACGTGGGTATTATCACGTGTGTGTGTTCCCAGACACTCGTTCAGCAGTACGCTGAGAGCAGCAGCAAGTGCCGTGCAGATATCACGGACCCTCACCGAGCTACAAACTGGAGGAGCAGTAGCTGGAGGGTCAGGCAAGACGAGCGCCGTCCGAGGCAAGCCAGCAGCTAAGGAGTTTTCGACTGCAAGTAACCTGCGAGCTCCGAGAAGCGCTGCGAAGAAAGTAGCCGAACACGACGAATGCGGCGCTGCGGATCCGTTCGTGTGCATGCGGCTCTCGGATCTGGCACGCAGCCGTATGCGAGTGATCTGAGGTGTTGCAGGCGACAAACTGACGCTTGGTCGATGGCGTGGCATTCAGATCGAGGCGCTTGAAGCTGAGCTGTATGGCCGCGTGGCGGACATGGTGCGAGTTGCGATTCCGTTCGAATGTTGGTGATGAAGTGGATACTCAATCCGATGTTTGCAACACCTCAATCATGTGCAGAAGTACCTGGAGAGCGCGATCGAAGCGCTCCAGCACAAGTAACTGCGACTGCAGGAGGATCTACCCGGGATCGCCTAGGGGCATCTCCCAGTCTCCTCTAATTCCCAGACGCTGCTCAGCAACACACCAAGGCAATTGAGCAAGATGCTCGATCACTAGTCCAGGTCTTCACCCGGACGTATAATTACCGCGTCTTCGGTTCTTTTCCGCTGACGCTGATTGATTGGCAACGAATTGCATAGCACTGTCACCCCAACAAGCAGCACCGATGGTCAAGACGCTGGCGCTCGGCGACCACAAGCTCCAGCTCGCCGCGGCGTTCGGCGTCGGCGCGGTGGCGGCGGTGGCCGCGCAGGTCGCGTACGCGGCGATCCACAAGAAGAAGAAACAGCAGAAGGCGCCGCAGAATCCAGCGGTGACTGCCAGCGGCTCGGCCGCCATGGAGGACGCGCTGCTGCGCGAGCAGCTGTCGCGCATCGACTCGTTCTTCGGTCGCGAGGGGCTCGAGAAGATCCGCGGCGCGTTCGTGATCGTCGTGGGCGTCGGCGGTGTCGGCTCGCACGCGGCGCACATGCTCGCGCGCTCGGGCGTCGGCCGCCTGCGCCTCGTGGACTTCGACAACGTGACGCTGTCGTCGCTCAACCGCCATGCGGTGGCCACACGCGCGGACGTGGGCACGTACAAGGTCGCGGCCATGAAGAAACACCTACTGGAGACCGTGCCGCAGTGCGAGATCGAGGCGGTGCCCATGATGTTCGAGGAGAGCGTGGCGGACGAGCTGCTTGACGGCAACCCGACGTACGTGCTCGACTGTATCGACGACGTCAACACCAAGCTCGCGCTGCTTGTCGCCGTGTCCAAGAAGAACTTGCAGGTTATCACGGCCACGGGCGCGGGCGCCAAGGCGGACCCGACGCGCTTGCAGATCGGCTCGATGAAGGACTGCGTCCGTACGTTTCGCGGCTTGTCGAGTCCGTGATACTGTAGCTGTTCGTTGCGAGTGAGATGCTGACGTAAGCGTGTGTATCTGTGTGTGCATCTACGTGTGTGTTGGGTATGGCAGGCGACCCACTGGCGACCAAGATGCGCTACTTCCTGGCCAAGAAGGGCATCCCGACGTCCAGCATCACGACGGTGTACTCGAGCGAGAAGAGCGTGGCGAAGCTGCTCCCGCTGGACGCCGAGCAGGCGGAGAACCCGAACCAGTTTGGCAACGTGGAGAACTTCCGGTTGCGCGTGATCCCGGTGCTGGGCACGACCCCGGCGCTCTTTGGGCAAACCATGGCGGCGTACGTGCTGTGCGCGCTCGCGGGGCAGCCATTCGTGCCGGAGGCGGTGGCGCGGCTGTCGCGCGACCAGCGCAACAAGCTCTTCCAGAAGCTGCTCGACCGCGAGCGCTCGCTCGGCATCGAGACCGGCCGCATGGAGCTGGAGAAGGAGGAAATCGAGTTCATCTTTCAGGAAGTGTGGCGCGGCCGCAGCTCCGTGAGTGGCGTGCGCCAGGGCGGCCACCAGCGCATGTTCCTCGCGCGCTGGCGCCAGGACAAGCCTCTGCGGCCGGACAACGTCGTCTTCCTCACGGTGAAGGAGCTCAACCAGTTCGACAAGAACGGCATCGACGCGTTTGGGGACGAGATCCGCGCTGCGATCGACGCGCGGCTGCAGCAGTTTGGCGAGTGGCCATAGCGTATAGACTCAGGATTTGGTATTCAGTCCTCGTGCGATCCAGATGTACACATCAGCAACCGCGTCCATCAACGCAAGGAAAAGTTAGCAACTGCATTCATCCAAAGTGTGTGTTTGCTATCTTTTCTTCACTATAGTTACTCCAATCTTTCACGTTTGATAATAACAAACCGGTACAAAAATTCGAGATTTTATTTGCTCACCACAATGGAGCAGAGTTACTCCAAATTTGAATGTTTGTTAATAACATAACGAAACATGACTCACGGATTTGTGAGGAAGGTTATTATGTGCGAGAATGGTTTGCAACAGTCTGGTATTGTGAGTGCTGGACACCCGCTACAAATGAGAGCAGGCAGCAGGAATAGTTATAGTTTTTGGTACTAATTATATAATTATTGATGAAATCGGTCTCTTTAAGCTAGAACATTTGAAACTGTTCTAAACATAACGAATGTGTAATGTCGGGTTTGTTTTGTAACTCTTTGTAACTTTACAACGAGTTAGGTGCTCGATTAGGATCTATCAAAAAGTTCAGTAGCAACATCCAATAAAACGCTCCAAAAAAGGATGTGCAGCATCCACTTTTGCTAGTCGGTGTACACCACACCACATCAACCACACCACACCACCCCCACAAGCGCAAATAACCTGATCATCATCATCATGGCGGACGTCGTGGCCCGCGTGACGCCCCAGAAGCTCGAGAGCGATGCCTGGCAGCAGTGGATCGACGGCCTCGACGCGTTCCTCTTCGACTGCGACGGCGGTGCGTGCGTACCTTTCACGCGCATAACGACCATCGAGCCACTCACACACGCGTGTGTCTCATGGAGTAGTGCTCTGGCGCGGCGACGCCGGCATCCCCGGCGCGAAGGAGGCCATCGAGCTGCTGCGCTCGCTCGGCAAGCGCGTCGTGTTTGTGGTGCGTTGCTGGTAATTGAGTGCATGCGCAGCCGTTAGTTATGATGGTGTTCACTGGAGTGTGTTCATGCTGCAGACAAACAACTCGACCAAGAGCCGGGAGACTTACGTCAAAGTGCTGGGTGCGGAGCTTCTCGTGGCTGTGTGATGGTATTGTAGTTGGGGAGTGCCTGACGCGGCTCTTGTGGTACGCTGCGCGCTACCAGCCTCGCATGGAATCCCGGTCGTCGCCGAGGAGATCGTCAAGTACGTCGAGTGCGCTCGCTCTTTAGACTCGGAAGGCCACGACTTACTGACGCGCGCGTGCGTCTGCCTTGCAGCTCTGCGTGGGCGACGGTCGCGTACATGAAGAAGCAGAAGATCAGCGGCAAGGTGTACTTTGTCGGTGAGGCGGGGCTCGGGCAGGAGCTCGAGAAGGAGGGCTACGAAGCCTTCGGGCTCGAGCACGGCGACCTCAAGACGCTGCCGACGCCGTTCACCGTCGACCCGGACGTGAAGGCTGTCGTCGTCGGACTTGACAGGTGCCGAGTGTGGCTGGTGTTGTACGGGAGATCGTCACTTTCGCTGACGCCTTCGTCGTCACGCAGGAACTTCTCGTACTACAAGCTCGCGTACGCCACGGTGTGCGTGCGCCAGAACCCCGGCTGCCGGTTCATCGGGACGAACCCGTACGTGCTCACGTGCTGGTTGTGTCCTGTTCTTCTCTAGTTGGTTCATGTGTCTCACTTTGGTGTGCTACTCTGGCAGGGACTCGACGTTCCCGGTCGACGGTGCGATCCTGCCGGGTGGCGGCACTCTCGTGAAGACGATCGAGTGCGCGGTCGGCCAGTACGTGGAGCTCGCAGCAGATCGCTTGCCTTGCATCGGAGACGATGTAACCTGACGAGTTCGTTATGCTCGCAGCCCTCCCGAGGCGGTGATCGGCAAGCCGTCGCAGGACCTGCTCAAGACCATCCTCTCGACGTACAACCTCGACCCGGCGCGCACCTGCATGGTACGTCCGCGCGAGCTTCTTGGTAGTCGTTCATCCTAGCATCTCTGCTCACAGCGCACTGGCTGCTTCGTTCGGTCTCGCAGGTTGGCGACCGGCTGTCCACGGACATCGCGTTCGGCCGCCTCGGAGGACTCCAGACGCTGCTTGTGCTCACGGGCGTGACGCACGAGCCGGAGCTTCTGAACATCGAGCTCCCGGAGTACACGCCGCACCGCTACGTTCAGTCGGTGAAGGTGCTGAGCGACCTCCACAAGCTCGCGACGCAGAACTAGACGCCCGCAACTTGCGCTCGTGATCGAGTTCTCCTTACAGGATCCGATTGATACCCGGAGCTGCTGCATGCTCGGGACTCCAGTCATACACAACTGAAGAATCGACATGTTCGCCACATCCTATGCTACATCGACTCACGGCTTCACAGTCCGCTTCAGGCGCAGCCCTCCGTCGTTCACGAACTTGTCGAAGAACGACGGACCAGAGCCGCTCCACGCATTGCTACCCGCCGACGCCAGAGCGCCACGAGTGGCGGCAGTGGGAACCTGTCGTTGCGGGCGAGTGGTAGCCCTTGGGGGAGCGACAGCCGCTTGAGCTGCGTCACCTACAGACTCCGAGCCGTCCTGCTGACCCGAACGCTGTCGTTTGCGCACCATCTGGGGAGTCTTCAGCGTCTTCGGAACGTACCGGATCCCGATCGGGCTCTTCGACGGCCGCATCGCGAGCAGCGCAGACACGGAAGGCGACTGCAAATAGTTCGTCTGCGGAGGAGCAGGCGCAGGTAAGTCCTCGGCGCGCTTCCGCTTCATCGTTCTTGACTTCTGCGGGGTCGCGAACGCGTCTGGCTCCGCCTCAGCGCCGTCGTCGTCGTCCGAGTCCTTGGCAGCTCCCGACACGCCGTCGCTCAGGATCTTCTGGAACTCTGCGCGCTTGGCTGCAAGCGACGTCATCGCTGGCTTCTTCAGCAGCGTCTTCGCCTTCTTCGCCGCCACTTTCGGCGTCTCAATGTCCTGCATTGAGGGCATGCGGCTGAGCAGACTCGCTTCCGCGATCGCTTGCTCCACGGCGTTCACCTTCTTCTTCACCAGCGGCTTGGACTTCGCGGCTGTCGAGTCAGCGACTGCATCTTCATCTTCTGGCTCGGCACTGGCGGTCGGCGTCTTCTTCAGCTTCGCGCGCTTTGTGATGTTCGCAGTCTGGAGTCCAGCGAAGTCTTCAGCTTCCGGTTCGGTCCGGCTGCTCGTCGTCACTGTCTTCTCCTTCGCTGGCTTGTCCGTCTTCTGGGTCGGCTTTGCTTGCTCACCAGGCTGCTTCTTGGCTGGAACAGCAGCTTTGGCTTGGACTCCGGACGCGGCGCTCGTCTCCTTCGCCTTCCCTCCAACCAGACTCGCCACGCCGATCATCTGCATCAAGCTCTTGGCTCCAGTGTTCTGCGCCACTGCTGCAGCACCAGTTGACACTGCAGTGACTGGCGGCTTGGTGGTTGTACCCACTATTTTGTCCGCGAATGAGATGCCGAGGTCCTTCCGACGCTTCAGCGCCTTCTTCGACGGCGTCTCGGCTTCCGTCGGCGCGTCGTCGCCGCCACTGTCGTCGCCGCCGCTGCCAGCCTTCGCCTGCTGCTGCTGCTTCTCCTTCGCTGCTTTCGCCTTCGCGAGCGCTGCTTTCCGCGTAAAGTCGAATTCTATCGGCGCCGCCATCGCCTTCTTCACCACGCTCCGCGCCAACTTGGACGGCGTGAACTTGGACGGCGTGCCCGTCGCGCTCTCCGCTCTGCTAGGCGACCGCCCACCCGACGAGAACGTGGGCAGCAGGTTCGCCAGCGACACCTCGTCGCCCTCCGACTCGCTGCCTTTGTCCTGCGAGAGCATCTGCATGAGCTCGTCCGCCGCCGTCTTCGTCGCCGCCGCCTTCCGCGTCTCGCCCACCTCGGCATCGGCCTCCAGCTCCGCGTCGAACGACTGCTCCAGCCGTCGTGGCCGAGCGCCTTGCGCAGGTGCCGGCGGCTTCCGCGGCGAGAACGCGACGCTCTTCTTGATCGCAGTCTCCTTCTTCTTCGTCTTCTCGGCGGCAGCATTGTCCCCGCTGCTACTCGCCTTGTCGCTCTGCTTCGTCACGACCGCCTTCTTCTTCTTGCGCTTGACAAGCGCGGCGTCTGTGGCGTCTGCTGTGGTGGTGCTGACGGCGGCCGCCTCTGCCTGCGACTCCTGGCGCTGCTGCAGCGCGTCGCTCTGGCGGCGCAGCCTGCGCACCTCGGCGCGCAGCGCGAACGCGTCCTCGTACTTCTGCTGCGCCAGCTGCTTCTCGCGCATGCGCAGCAGCTGCTCGTGCTCACGGAGCAGCTCACGCTCCTCGCGGTCGATCTCTTCGTCCAGCGCCACGCGGCGGCACTCGGCGCGCAGCTGCTGCGCTCGCAGGTCGATCGCGCGCCACTGGAGCATGGCAGATGAAGTGCGTCAGACGAGCCATTCGTATGCTACCCGATGTCTTCGTGCAGGTGGACGTACCTGCAGCGCATAGATCTGGAGCAGCGCTTCCTCCGCCTCCACGGCCGCGAGGCACGCTGCCGCCATGCTCTGCTTGATGATGATGGGGGCAGGTCTCGTGCGATTATGGCGCGCAATTTTCAAAATCTTGTGCATATATGTATTATATTTGTAATAGACGAGCATATTAGATAATAACCGAATTCATAACGACTTTTTTCAGAATTGCTCCATTTTTTGTTTTGTTCTGGGTGCTTGAAGAGGTCCTTGTAGAGATACGCTCTTGTAGAGAGGTAAAATCCCCTCGCTGTCTCTCCTCGATTACGATCATTCGTAGACCTGCGTACGACAGCGCAAGAAGCAGCGCGAGAAGCAGCAGCGAGCATGAGCGACGCGAGCCTGTGGCACCTGGCGGAGGGCATCTCCTGCCACGCGTGGAACGCCGACCGCTCCAAGGTGGCTCTCTGCCCGAACAGCAACGAGATCTGGATCTTCTCCGGCTGCCACCAGCCGGACGTCACCAAGTGGCGCAAGGAGGCGGTGCTCACAGAGGTGCGGGCGTCTCTGCGTCTCTACGTCTCTGCGCTTCCTGCCGGCTCTCACAGCAGCTGACTGTGTGCACGCATGCAACCAGCATGACATGCTCGTGAGCGGCCTCGACTGGTCGCCCGTGACCGACCTGCTGGTCTCGTGCTCGCACGACCGCAGCGCCTTCGTGTGGAAGTACGAGCCCGCGTACCGCCAGTGGAAGCCGTCGCTCGTCGTGCTGCGCGTCATTCGCGCCGCGATCAACGTCAAGTGGAGTCCCAACGGTGCGTTCGGTCCCTGGTGTTGCGTAGTGGGACAGAGGAGCTCACGACGGACGCTTGCTGCAGGGCAAAAGTTTGCCGTCAGCAGCGGCGCCAAGTGCGTGTCCGTGTGCTTCTACCAGGCGTCGGAGAACTGGTGGGTCAGCAAGATCATCAAGAAGCACAAGTCGACGTACGTGGTCTCCCTCTCTCTCTGCTGCTACTGCTGCATGCGTCGACCAGCTCAACTGACCGACACTTCTCCGCACTGCAGCGTGACCGACCTCGCGTGGCACCCGAACAGCCAGCTGCTCGTGACCGGCAGCACGGACCTCAAGTGCCGCGTCTTCTCGGCGTACATCTCGGACATTGACGGCGCACCGGACAGCGGCCCGTTCCCGGCGCTCGCGCCATTCGGCGAGCCGCTCGCGGAGTTCGACAGCGCGAACGCGTGGGTGAACGCCGTCGCGTGGTCTCCGAAGGGCGACCGCCTCGCGTTCGCAGGTAACGCGCTTGGGTCGTGGGTGTCTGGTGCGCGTTCTGTGGGCGCTGATGCGAGTGCGATTCTGTTGCATCGCGTAGGACACGGCTCGTCGATCCACCTCGTCCACTTCGGAGCTCCTGGCCAGCACCCGACCGTGCAGGTAGGCGTTCGTGCTGCGGCCGTGCGCGCTCTATGGTGTGCTGCTGCTGGACTCACGCGTGCTGTGTGATCTTCCGCTGCAGTCCATTCGCTTCGCGCACCACCCGCTCACGCGCGTGATGTTCCTCTCGAACGACTCGATCGTCGGCGCGGGCTACGACTTCAACCCGCTGCTGTTCTCGGCGGATGCGAGCGGCTTCTGGTGCGGCTGGGACGCTAGATGCGTGTGTCTGGACGCTTCGTTGACTGACGCTCATTGTTGCTCTCGCGGGACTCGACCAGGTCGTTCCTGGAGTTTGTGGACAAGAAGCAGGCGCAGACGGCTGCCTCGCGCACGGCTGGAAGCTTCGACACGGGTACGCGAAGCGCGTGTTGTACGGCAAGCAGACTTGTTATGCGGCTGCTCACACACATCGCTTGGCTCTTGGTGTGCTCTAGCTCGCAGCATGTGGCAGAGCAAGGTGACGCGCGGCCAGTCGTCGGACGCCACGCAGAGCGACAAGGGCGCGCTGTGGACGTGCGTGTGGCGCTGTCTGGTGGCGCGTGTGTGTAGTGTATCGTTGCTCATTCCTCATGACGCGCTTGTTCTCTCTCTCTCTCCTGTCATCCCACAGCAAGCACGAGAGCACGATCACGGACATCCAGGCGTACAAGCACTCTTCGAACGGCAGCGTGACGGAGTTCACGACTTCCGGTACGACCGACGAGCGGTGATGCTTATGTTCATTCTCTCGCAGTTCGCGCTGACGCCTGTGAACCGTGCGTGTTGCAGCGCTCGACGGCCGCATTGTGCTCTGGAAGCTCTCGAGCCTGAACGTCGAGATGGGCAAGCTGCGCCTGTAGGCGCCGCGTCAACGCGCGGGTTCTGACTACAACGAGGACGCCACTGCACGACACACACCTACGAACAAACGAACGAACGAACGAACGAACGAACGGAACAAGGGGAGAGGCTACGAGCCGACAGGAAGCGAACGAGCGTCCATCTATTCGTACAAGCGCTTGATCCGACGGTACTCCTGGCGGAACTTGTTCTCCTCGAAGGACGCTTGGCGGAAGTCCTTCCACTCGGCGAACTCGGCCAGCAGCGCGCTCGGGTCGTACGACAGCAGCAATTGGATGCCCTGGCTCACGTCGTTGAGCGTGCGCGCGAGGTCCATGTGGCTCTCGTTCAAGTACGCCTGCTGCAGCTCGAGCAGCTCGTAGCTGCTGCGCAGGAACAGGATCGCGTACTCGCGGATGTCCTGCGGTGGCTTGGCGCGCAGGAGCGCGTCGCAGCTGTCGGCCACGAGCTTGTGGATGCGGATGAACACAATGTGGTCGTGCGCCACGATCTCGAGCGCGTCCGAGAGTGCCTCGAGCGCCACCTGCAGCACCTCGTGGGCGTTCGCCGAGTCCTTGAGCAGCTCCTCCGCCACCGCGAGCGTCTTCTCCACGTCCTTCATCTCCGCGCGAGCGTGGCCGCCGTCCCCTTCGCTCGCGTCTGTTGGTGGCGGCGGGAGCACACTGTCGCCGCGCCGACAGAGTTCGCACACGCACACGAAGCCGAACTGCTCGCGCAGGTTGCGCTGCCGGCTCTCGCGGCTCTGCTCGCGCGGGTACAGGTACGAGATCGTGAGCTGCTCGCCCTTGCGGATCGGCTTGGCCACGCGCACCTCGGAGACGCCGTGCGCCGTGTCCTCGGGCGTGAACTTGACGCAGTTGGGGTTGCAGTCGTGGTTGAACATGGCGTTGTAGAGGAACACGCCGCTGTCGAACGCGTTGCACTGCATCGCGAAGACGTTCTGCAGGAGCGCGTCGCCCGAGAGCGCGAGGTGCTGGAAGTCGCGGCGCAGCTGCGCGAGCTGCTCGCCGTACTTGGCGCGGCCGGCGACGAGCAGCTCGTCCGGGAGCTCGCTGAGCTGCTGCGGGTGCAGGAAGCTCAGGTGGCGCAGGATGTCCTCGTAGTCGGCGCGCGCGAGAATGGACTCGAGTGTGGCGATGAAGAACGCCGGGTCTGTCTGCTCCACGTCGCGCGGCCACGGCACGAACACCTGCTCCACCAGCACACGCGTGCCCGGAGTCAGGTTGCGCGCTGCCACGTAGCCGCGCGAGCCGCCGACGCCCTTGCAGTCGGTCACGAGCGTGATGGGCCCGACCGCGAGCGGCTTGACGTCGTCCCAGGGCGCGAAGAGGCTCGGGACGTCGGCCTCGAGCAGCTCCGCGTCGGTCGGTAGGTTGAGGGGGACGCGGGTGGGGGCGGCAGGCGGCAGCAGACTCATCGAGTCCAACGCGGCGACTGGCGGCTGCGCCTGCACCTGCACCTGCGGCGTCTCGTCATCGCTGCTGTCGTCGTCGAAGAGCCCGAAGGCCGCCTGCACGTTGTCGCTCGGCGCGGCGGTGGCGCTCATGAGGAAGATGGAGGTGGCGAAGTGGTGGTGATGACGAGGTCAAACGAGGACCTCGGAAGAGTGCCTTTAGTGACATCGCGAAGGTGACGACTCTGGTCGTGCTCAAAGCATGGCATGTAGGACCTCTCCTCCACCGATCTCTCCCATGAAGGACTCACGAGAACTGGTAATCTCATGCAAAGACCGAGAGCAGCTGGCAATCGTATGGCGAAACTCGGGCATGAGCCTGCTGCGAGTAATGGATCGCGCATGCCAGAGGAATGAAGCGAGCAAGCTCCCGATGTGGCCAGCAGTCGCGAAAAGGGGAGCGAGCACTGAACTCGGCGCCGTCTTGCCTTACCCGCGACTGATCTTGGTCGTGACAGCCAGCAGGACACTCGGGTGTTCTTGGCGGATCCGTTCCTCATCCACGATCAGCTGCTGCGGCATCTCCGCCATCAGCTGCTGCTACTGCTGCATCTCCGCATTTTCTCAAAGCGCTCGCGTCCAAAGTTGGTCGAGAAGGAAGCGAAACAGTTCTCGACGTGCCAGAGCACAGCACCACGCACCTAGCAAGAAGCATGCGCGTGCACCAGCGCGAGAGCGAGCGGCCAACGTCGAGCGACCTGCTGAGCAAGTTCCTGCGCCGCGGGAGCCACTCGGTCGCTGCCACCGCCGCCTCTTCCGATCCGGAAGACGACGGCGGCGGCGTCGGTTCGGCGAGCCGGAAAAGCAGCAGCTATAGCAACAGCAGCAACAACCAGCAGCGACGCCCGAGCGTGAACAACTCGCGCTTCTCGACCTTCTTCTTCGACCCGCTCTACCACGCGATGGCGCTCGGGAAGCACAAGGACGACGCCTCTGCGCCGTCGTCGTCGTCGTCGTCCACAGCGTCGACGTACTGCTCTGAGGCGGCGAACGGAGTAGACGAGCATGACAAGGAAGAGGCTGCGAGGCGTCAGGCGGTACTCTCGCTCCAGTTCGGAGACCTCCACGCGGCGTTCGACCCGTTCGGCGGCCGCGACCCGGACGACGCGATGGACAACAACGAGCTCGAGACGCTGCTGGAGCAGAAGGACGAGAACAGGCACACACTGGAGCTCAAGGCGCCTGCGGCGCATCAAAAGGCGCAGGCCCACGAGGAGGACCACAGCAGCGACGAGGACCGATCGAGTCCGGAGAGCTGCGAGTCCCAGCGCCAGTTGTCCGAAGACGACGACGACGACGACGACGACGATGACGACGACGAACTGCACTTCGACCCGCCGAACATCGCCGTGAGCGTGAGGAAGCTCATGCACCGGATCAACAGCATGAGCTCGACGCAGCACAGCGCAGTCAACGCGTCTCCGCGCTCAAACCAGAACGACGACGACGACGACTCCGACGACGAAGACAAGGACGCTATCGCAGCTGCTGATGATGAAGAGGACGACATTGCGACTGTCGTCTCGTTCGACAACCTCGAGCCGCTCATGCTCGAGACGACCGTCGCGCCGACGTACGTGCCGAGCTGCTTCCCGGAAGCCGAGATGCCGCAGAACCTCTCGGCGAGCTTCCGCCGGCTCGTCATCGACCTCAAGGACGACTCGGAACGGCGCTACGAGACGCCGGGACACCACAGCTTTGCTGCTCGCCGACGCGGCCAGTCCTGCCCCGTGCCGATCCGCGCGGCCGCGAAGTCGTCGTCGGCGGCGTCGACCTCCACGACGGCGGTAGATGAGTCGCTGGAGGTGGTGCGGTCTCAGAAGAAGTCGTCGTTCGGGCGGCTGGCGCCGCGGCTCCTCGGAACGCTCAAGTTCCGGCGCAAGAAGAAGACGTTCCACTACACGGACGAGGAGCTCGAGTCGATCGAGGGCGCGCGGTGGAAGATCGTCGAGCTCGCGTTCCGGTTCGGCGGCAAGCACCGCTTCTACCTCGTGCAGGCGGTCAACATGTTCTTCCCGCTCATCAAGTACGGCCGGCGCGGCGGCCCGCACGCCACGCGGCTGCACTGCAACCAGTCTGGCACACTCCAGTGGCAGCACAAGCGCGGCAGTCTGAGCGGCGCCGTCGACCTCGCGCAGGTGCTGCAGATCCTCGACGGGCGCCAGACTGCGGTTTTCCTCAAGTACGCGAGCTGCGCGGCGCTCGAGGCGTGCTCCTTCTCGCTCGTGTTCAACGACCGCACACTCGACCTCGAGACGCAGAGCGCGAGCCACCGCGACTGGCTCGTGAGCGCGCTGCGCACGCTTATATCGTACGCCGCGAGGCAGCGCGAGGCGGAGACGCGCGCGCTCGCGGAGCGCTCGATTCTCCCGCTGGACGACTTTCTGAGCGTCGACATCCTCGCGGGGCTCACGTCGCCGCCGCTGACCCCCCACCGGCTGTCGTAAGCAGGAGCAGAGCCACGTGAGCGTCCCCCACCACCATCTTCCGTCGCACCAGCCAGCCATCGCGCGCAGCGACCACCACCGACGACGACGAGAGCTGTGCATGAGCAATAGATTATTTAGAAGGCACTGCCCGACACACACCCGCTCCTCGCATCTCGCGCAGCAGGACACCCACACGTACGACTCCATGCTGGAATCACAGCACCTCAGACGTCGTGGACGATGCTGCTGCTACTGTCAAGCGCGGACTTGATCTTGTTGAGCTGGACGACGGCGTGTGCGCGGTTCGCCACCGCGTCCTTGGACAGGCGTAAGTACCGCTTGAGGATCTCGACGGCCGCCAGCACCTCCTCCGGCCGAGGACAGTGCTCGTCCGAGGCGTCCGGCAGCGGCTCGAAGTGGCCCGCGGCGTGCAGCGCGTCGTCCATCTTCTTCGTGTGCAGGAAGTCGTTCCTCTGGAGCACGCTGCGGATGATCTGCACCTCGTCGACGCCCGAGTCCGTCACCGAGGCGTTCGCCTCGAGCTCGGCGAACGCCTGCGCGTTGAGCGGGTCAGCCACACCAATCCACTGCAGGAAGTCCGGCGCGAGGTGCAGCACCTCGGTCAGGAGCAACTGCAGGTCATGATAGATGACCGTCGGATTCGGCAGCCCCGGCGCGGTCGCGGCCGCGAGCGGGTTGCTCGTGTTCGCGGCCATGATCTCCTTCATGTTGAGCGCCGCGAGTGCAGGCGTCGGCAGCAGCCCGCTGTTCACCCAGCAGTTCTGGATCAAGTGCGTGTCGAGACTCTGGAGCGCGACGTGGAACCAGTGGAAGACGTTGCGCGTGTGGAGGTAGCGCACTGGGTGGAAGCCGCCCACGTCCTGGCTCAGCATCACCTGCCGGTAGTTCGCGAACAAGGTCTCGACCATCTCGTAGCGGAAGCGCGCCTTGAACGCCTGGATGATGCCGAGGTGGCACGGGTGGAACCGCGGCGGCTTGAAGTTGGGCGGCAGGAAGTAGAGCTGCAGGTGGTCGTACACGAAGAACGTGCGCTGGTCTCCCTGCGAGTCGAGGATCATCGCCGCCTTGACGTGCGGCACCGCGCTGTCCAGGATCACGCGGAACGTGCGCTTGCGCGCCTTCGCGAGCGCGTTCAGCGCCTTGAGGTACGCCACGGTCGTGTGCGCCACTTGGCAGCCGGTCTTCGAGTGGCAGTACTGGATGCTGTACGCCTGCTGCGCGTCGACGCCGTCGGGCAGCACCGGGACGCGCTCCACGCCGATCACCTGCACGTCAAACTTCTCGCCCGCCGCACTCACCATCAGCGACAGCGTGTACCTGCCGTTGCTGCCAAACTCGCCGGCGACCGACAGCGGCAGGCTCGGGTCCGGCGGCGCGAGCGGGCTGCTCGGCTTGTGGATGACGGCGAACTCGCTCGCGGTCCAGATGTCCTGGAGCTCGACGCCGGCGAGGCTGTGGTGCAGCTCGCGGAGCCGCGTCTGCGTGTCGACGTTCTTGATCACGCCGTGGTCGCCCGCGACGACCTTGGAGCTGAACGAGCCGAAGCGCATGCGGTAGCCGTCGAGCCAGCCGTTGGATGCCGTGAACTTGGCGAGCGCCTGGCGCACTTTCTCTGGGAGGTTCGCGAACGGCTCGTGCTGGATCTTGAGCGCGAGCTCCATGGCCTTCTGCTGGAGCACCGTGCCGGTGATCCGGATGTCCGGGTTGCTCACCTTCACCTCCATGCGCCACTTGTGCAGGCACTCGTCGAGCACGCGCATGTCGTACGAGAACTTGGTCGTCTTGCGCTTCTTCTTGAGCGCGTCGGCCGAGTCCGTCTCGGTGCGGATGAGCTCCTCCTGGCGGCAGATGTTGGTGATCGTCGTGCGCCCGACGTTGAACTGCTCCGCGAGCTCGCGGTGCGTGAACTTCTTGCTGGCCGCCAGGTCCACGACCTCGCGCTTCTGGCCGAGCGTCAGGCGCATGCGGCGGCCGCCGGGCGCCGAGGCGGATCCCACACCGCCCACCGCTGTGGCCCCACTGCCGGAGACGCCATTTGAGGGCGACTCACCGCTCTCGTCGTCCTCCTCCTCTGCGGCGCCCGCAGCGTCGTCATCGTCCTCGGCATCGACAGCGGACTCCTCCTCGCCGCCGTCACTCTCGGCGCCCTCGAGCTCCGAGTCGGGCTCGAGCAGCCGCCCGTCCGCCGACTGCGCGATGAGCGACTGGAGCTGCTGGAAGGCGGTGGGCGGCGGGCGCTTGCGGCCGGTGACGCGCTGCTCAATCTGGTGGATCTGGTGCTGCGTCTGCTGGTCACCAGCCTGGTGGAGGTCGACGTCGTCGCCGACGCTGAGGTTCACGACCTCCGGTGCGACGTTCACGCCGTTCACGCCGTTCACGCCGTCAGCAGCGCTCATCATCGCCCTCGTGCTCGTCGTTCTCGGCAGGGGGCTCTCCCTCGACTGAGAGAAGAATGAGAACCATCCAAGAGAAGTCACTCTTTTGGAAGCAGCATTTTTAGTGACATCGATCTACCCGACTAAGTACCTCAATACAGGAACGCGGATGGTGAGCGGCGGCAGGAAGCGCGTGCAAGACCGGCGCGCGCAGGCGACGTCAACGTCGACGCTCAAGCGCGTCGCCCTCCCGGCGTCGCGCACGCTCGTGTGGCGCTCGTCGTTGCACACGCAGAAGTCACGACACGCGGAACTGCTCGGCGGCCTCGCGCTCGCGCAGCAGCTCGAAGTGGTCGCCCCGGGAACCGCCGGCGCGGCGCTCGCGCAGACGCTCAAGTGGGGCACGAGCTTCTTCTACGAGGTGGCGGCGCTGCCAGCGCTTTTTATCTCGCGCCGCTTCGTGCGCGACTACGTGCTGCAGGGCGCTGTGTACATGGTTGCCAAGAACGTGGCGGTGGACGCCGCCAACTCGGCGATGCTGCTGCCCTCGGGCGAGCTGCTGCTGCTCGTGGACGCCGCCACCTACGAGCAGCTCGGCGTCGTGGGCCGCAAGTACGGCGGCGCGCTGCCCGCGTCGTGCAGATCAGCAGCTGCGCGCTACGTGGTCACCATCGACCTCAAGACGAAGGCGTTCGCGACCGACGAGGACTCGAGCTTCCGCGACCGCGTGCTGCGCTGCCTCGAGACCACGTTCGCGCCGCTCGAGATGCTCGTGTGCGCGTACAACGAGCGCGGCGCGGCGCGCACCATCATATTCGGCGAGGACGACACGATCCAGCGCAAGCGTGTGGAGGTGAACGGCGACGTGACGCACCTCCGGGACATCATGCTCCCGCAACTCGACGTGTTCTGCAGCCGTGTCGCGTCAGCTAGCAGCGATGACGCAAATACCGTAGATCAGAGTCGACGTGAGCTGCTCGCGTCGCTGCAGGAGGCGTACGACTGGTTCGGACTCGTCGCGTGCAGACTCACGGACTTGCTCAAGCACCAGACGCCGGAGGAGTACGTGTCCACGTTCACGGGTCCTCGCGCCGACGCGTTCGCGTTCGAGCCGAATGGCGAGCTCGCGACTGTGCGGTGGCGCGGCCTCCTCGCAACGGAGTTCTGTCGTGGGATGTTCGACAAGGCGGCGCACGCGGTGAAGAGCGGCACGGTGCCGTGGGCGGTCGTGATGGTCTGGGGCTTCCCGGACGCGCTCGTGTCCTGGACGCAGAAGGAAGGCAAGGAGCACCGCGAGCACGGATTCCTCGTGAGCGGGAGCAACCATTACTCCGTGCTGCTGCTGCCGAACGACGAGTACATCCTACTGCAGGCCCTCGGCCCGCACGACGCGACTGTGTGAGGCGACAGACACGAGCAAGCAGACCACCATCGTAGAGCAGCAACGATCAACTTATTCCCCCACCTCCTCCTCCGCTGCATGCTGCACCTCGCTTCGTGGGCTTGGACTGGTGATCTTTTACGAACTCTTGGCGATCACACTCTCGACGAACGCCGCGACCGTCGCCTGCGCGGACTCGGGACTCGGCGCAAGTGCGATCGTCGCTTTGATCTGCTTCTTCGCGGTCTTCGCGTTCTGCTTCTTGCCGTGGATGATTGCCAGACGCAGGTTCGCCAGGAAGCTCCCAGCAGCAGCAGGACGGTCGTCGGACCCACTCGCGGTCGTCAGCGACGTGACGGCTTTCCACACCTGAAGCGCGCAGTCTAAGTACCCGGCGTCCTCGTAGACCGCGCCGAGTTCGGAGAGGATTGGAGCCAATCGCTCGGATGAACTCGATGACGCGACGCGGGAGAGCACTGCTTGGTACTTCTTCGCACCCTCGAGCGGACTCACAACGGACTGCAAACGTGCGCTCAGGAGATCGCAGTCCAGCGCTCGCGACGGAAACTCATGCACCACCGCATCGATCGACGCTTGCGCGTCCGAGACGCAGCTGGAAGCACGCGTAGCATCTCCGAGCTCAGTGTAGCAGAGACTGAGCATCCACTGGATCAGCACACGCTCGAGGTTGTGCTGCGCGAACGAAGTCGTGACCTTCAGACCGTTCTCAAGGAGCAGCGTGGCGCTACGCAGCGTATGTTGTCGGCGTCGCCGGCTCTCCTCATCCTTCGAGTCTGAAGTCAGCGCGTAACTCTTCAGGAGCGCAGCACCTGCTAGGAAGTATGCATATGGATCCCACGGCTGCATCCGCACGAGCTTCTGGGCGCTACGGCCGTCATAGTCTGACTTCGTCGCTCCAGTGCTCGAAGGTTGCGGCAGGAGAACGTCAGCAAGCACCCGCAAATACGTCACATCTCGCGTGTCGTCGTCCGCGTGCTTTCTCGCCGACGAGAGCGCCTGGGAGAGCAGCGCTGAGCTCTGCACTTGCTGGAAGTCGATCAGCGCAAACGCCAGACGCGACCACACGGACGCTGGCGGCTTATCACCGGTGCTCGCCATCTCCAGGAACGACTGCACGTCCGAGTTGAGTCCCGCCGCGCGGTCATGCAGCTCCACCACTCGCAACTTGGTGTCTGAGATCCCTCCCGCCAGATCGCGCAGCAAGTGCTCCTTGCAGAGCACGCGGAGAGCGTCCACATCGCCTTCCGAGACGCGTTTGTCATCCTTCAGCAGCCCCGCGATAGCCAGTCCGACCGCAGCCACGATATCTCGTTCGTCGTCCGTGAGGTCGGACTGGAGGAGAGCAACGATAGCCTGCAGCGATCCCGTCCCGTCCGAGCGGTGATGCAGCTGCTGGGCTTTCAGAAGCCGCACAAGCACGCTCGACGATGTCCCCTGCGCTTCAGCCTCAGTGATCGCCTTCTCAAAATCAAGAGCCGAGTCCTCGCAGCCGAACGCAGCGACACGGCCGCTCCACTTGAGATCTGCTGTCTGGTTGTACCACGGCGTCTTAGCCAAGAGCGACTGCGCACGAGCAAACGATGCGCAGGCGTCCTTGAAGAGACCCAGTCGCTGCTGGAGCACGCCAAGCGTAGTCCAAGATCCAGTGTTGAACGGATCCCTTTCCATGACCTTGCGCATCGCGAACAGCAGCTCTTCGTAGTTGTCGTGCTTCTCGCCACGGCTGAACTCGCCTGAAGGCTTCCCAGCCAACGAGGATGCCGCGAACCCTTGCAGCGCGTCCATGTCCAGTCCCATCTCGAGCGCACAGCGGAACGACTCAATTGCCTTCTGCTGCTCCGCGGCAGAGCGCTCGCGGCGAGCGAGCATGGCGTAGCCGTTCCACATCGCCGGATTGCTCGCGCTCACGCCTTGCAGATGAACGAGCGCCTTTCGCGCCAACGATGCCGCCGCGCCACCTTCCGGGTGCTGCACGTACAGCATCCCGAGGTTCGCCCACGGAGCATCGTTCCTCCCGACTTGCGTCGCGCGGATCCACGCAAACTGCTTCACGATAACGTGGTCGTGGACGACGCCGAGTCCGTTCCAGCCGAGCACGAGCTGCGGGTTCGCCTTCACCGAGTCTTCGAAGCTCTTCTTCGCCTTTGCCTTCAGCTCCTCGACGCGCGCGAACACTTGCGGCTCGTGCGTCTTGATGGAGGTGACGAACTCGAGTGTCTGCGGCGATTGCATGTGCTCAAATCCTGAGAAGCTGATCCCATGCACAGTGCACAGCGCTTGAGCTTCGTACCAGCAGCTTAGACCAACGTTGTAGAAGGCTTCCGCACGCTTGGAAGCTGGCACATCATCACTCGACGCAGACAGGAGCGCAGTCATAGCTTCGAACGCTTTCCGCCCGCTCGAGATGAAGTCGACCCACGCACTCGCCATCTCAGTCGATGGAGCAGCAGACGCGTGGTCAAAGTGGCTCGGAGACAAGTAGAACGCCAAACTGTGGATGTCGCCGATCAGCTTGAGACCGTCGGCGGTGCCACATAGTCCAGACGACGGGAGCGACTGCATCAAACGCGACGCTTTCAGCACGTTCTCGGATGCTCGACCGAACAGCCCTTCCGCGCATAGGTGCTTGGCTTGCTTGAACAGGAGCTCCGCGTACAACATCGACACGACTGAAGCTTGCTCAGAGTCAGGCGGCGCTGCCGAACTTCCCGGGAGGAAAGGCTCGATGTGAGTGAACGCCTCTTCGAAAAGCAGCAGCTCGCCTTCGATTCGCCCCAGCTCGCACATCAGACACCAGTTCGTCTCGCCGAGCTCGACAGCCTTCAAGTACGACTTGTGCGCCGACACGATCTTGCCGAAGTGGCGGTACACGTGCCCCATCGCGACCCAGTGGCGTGCGTTGAACGGATCGTTGCGCAGCACCAGGTGCAGCTTCCCCACTGCGCGCTCGTCGTCGAGCTCCACCAAGTGCTGCGCAAGACGCAGCAGAGCCCACGTCGGCGCAGACACCGACTCCTGCGTCATGTCCTCCCACAGCTTCACGTTCAAAGTGCTTTGCTGCTGACGTTCGTAGAGATCGCTCAGCGCCACTCCCGCGATCTCGTTGCTTGGTGAGAGCGACAGCGCTTTCAAGAAACACTTCTCCGCGCGAACTGTGTCCCGAACCACCTCCTCGTACCACTTTCCGAGCCACCCGAAGATCTCGCTGTCCGCCGGCGACAGCTTCGCAGCTTGCAGCAGAAGTCCGAAGCAGAAAGCTTTCTCCTGCCGATACGCGCCACCGAGATGCCAGTACACAACCGCGAGTCGCTTAAGTGCGCGCGCCTTGTCGGGACCTGAGGACACAGGGATCTTCGGCACAGCGCTTTCGAGCAGCGTCTTCGCTTCATCCACGAAGCCGAGCTGGAACTGAACCCACCCGCGAATCGCAGACAACACCGCGCAGTCTCCTTCGCTCTGCGATCCGCTTTGTGTGAACGACTCCAACGTCGCGCGAGTGTCGATAAACTTGCTCTTCGCCAACAGCAGCTCCGAGATCCGAATCGTCGCTTGGTATCCGGCTGAAGGATCGTCGTCCGCAGTGTTGATCAGAGTCTGGTAGGCCGCCAGCGCTTTGTCCGAGTCGCCAGAGTGCTCCCATGCACTCGCTTCCATCAGCTGCGCTTTGGTTTCCGAGTAGCTGCACAAAGGAGACAAAGAGATAGGTTAACGAAAGAAACAGCGCGAACTCCAAGAGCCTTGCAGGCACTCACATCGCTGCGTGTGGCGGCGCGGATCCAAATGCCAAAGACTTCTCTGCGATCAGACTCTTGGCTCGTTGCAGGCGACTGAGACAGCCCTCGACGTCCCGCGCAGAAAGCAGCAGCGTCGCCAACTCCATCTGCGCACGGACGCAGAGCGCACTCTCGAAGAACGACGACGACGAGCAGTACGCGAGCGCGTCGAGAATCGTAGCTTGAGCCTGAAAGAAGCATGCACCGAGCAACGCACATTCAGTCCATTGCGTCTCCGTGGTCGAGCGGACGAGTCTGATGTACCTGCTCCGTCTCGTTCGCTTCCAGGAGACGCAATCCGTTGAACACCTGGACCATCGGGCTCTTCGCGTACACAGTCTGCAGCTCAAGCGCAAGGCGCGACGCTCTTTCCAAAGTGATCGCTGGACACGCAGAGCCGCAAGAGCGTCAGAATCACTCGCAGGAATGACAACTGCACAGCGCTTCGCACGTACGACTGTCGCTGTCTTCGGAGCGCAGCAGCAGAAACTCGGCGGCGATCTTGGACGTCGGGAGCCACTCGATGACCCCGAGAGCTTGCGCGTCCAGCTTGTGCAGCAGCGCGGACTTCTTCTTCGCCACTTTCGTGGCTTTCAGCTCGTCGAGCGACGCGCGCAGGAAGAACGCGACTGCGCTGTCCAATCTGGCGGTCGCGTCTGCGACTGCATCGGGTGACCACGTCGACGCTGCGAGGAAGAACTGCTCCGCGACTTCCACAGTGGTGACTGGCGTCGCGCAGTCCGACAGGTTGAAGTTCGGGCGCTAGCACATTACATCAGTGGACGACTCGTTCGGGTAAGTAGCGTGCACGGGGATGAAGACAGAGGCGAGTACGCCGCACCTGCAGCAGATCCACGAGGTCGAGCCAAATGACCATGGGGGACGACAGCTCCTCGTTCGGAGTGACAGCGAGACAAGTTGCGCGAGTATCGTCACTCTGCGCAACCACGAGCGAGTACCAAGCGTCGAATGCCTGTGCAGTACGAGAACGGAGGTTGGTACCATGTACGACGTCAAGCGAAGGCGTGTCGTTCGCACCTTTGGGAACATCTTGAGCTCCGTCGCGATCGCAGCCACCTCTGCGATCCACTTTTGACACGCTTTCACCTTGTTCGTCCTGCAGTACCATCAGGTGTGTTAACCCAGGAAGACAAGTAGCTCACAAGGCCGTGAGCCCAAAACGTACTCTCGGAAGATGGTCACGAGCTTCTCTAGCGGTTCGAGTTTCTTCTGCGGCTGCTTGCTCTCCTCGAAGAGGTCTACTAGGTTCTGTAAGACGCATGCACCACCACCACATTAGTACCATAGTATGGCACTCCCATGCGCCACCACCTCCTCACCTTCCACGGCGCAGGCATCGCGGGTTTGAGGTTCGCCGCGCGCCGAAACGCCTCCTCGCACTCCTCCCACTGCAGTGACATACGGTCATTAGACTCCACCTCTCTGCATCACTTCGAGATGACACGAAGCGCACCTGCTGCAGGTGGAGACTCGCGAGCCCAACGCAGAGGAATGCCTGGAAGTTGGTCGGGTCGAACTGCGTGACGCGGCGGCTGCCGTCCAGCGCCTCCTGGAACTTGCGCTCCTTGAGCTGCGCGCCGGCGTCTTCGAGCATCTGCCGCAGCATACTCGCCGACATCGTGGGGGGAGTCTTCGGGGCGGCGGCGTCGTCCGCCACAAGCTCCGGCACAAGGTGCTCGAGGTCAGGGAAATTGCCAGGGTACTTTTAACTCGATAAAGTACGAATCTGGTGCGTCGATAGTGCGGAAAACGAGGGACTAGTGTGCGTTCGTCAAAGTACGAAGTCCATATTTAGGACAAGATCCGTGTCTATTTTTAGCTTTTTTGCTTTGCAAAAAAGTTGAAAACTTCGCAGAAAACTTTTTCAGCTTTTTGAGATCAGTTTCGATTTTGCCGGCGACGAGCAACATCGAGAAGAAGCGCAGATCAGCAGCAGCAGCAAGCGGACGTGACAATGGCGCGGCGACTGACCAAAGTGCGTGCGTGCGCCTGCCGCTTACAAGGCCCATACATGCGCCACTGACACTCGCGGGCACGCAGGAGCTGGCCGAGTTTGAGAAGAACTCACCCGAGTGGTGCACGGTCGGCGCCGTCGACGACGACCTCATGCACTGGAACGCGATGCTCGCCGGCCCGGTGCGTGCTGCGTCGAATCTTTTTGTCGTGGCGGCTGCAACTAGCAGCTGACAAACCTGCGTGTGCAGGAGAACACGCCGTACGCCGGCGGCGTCTTCAGCATCGACCTGCAGTTCCCGAACGAGTACCCATTCAAAGCACCAAAGGTGCGTGCATCTAAATGATTGTATGGGTTGAGATCTGTGCTTGGAGCTAACAGCGGGCGTCTGCAGGTCAAGTTCCTCACGCGCGTCTACCACCCAAACGTCAAGTCCCAGACCGGCGAGATCTGCGCGGACATCATCAACGAGGTGCGTTGGATTGTGCTGCTGCTGTACCCGTGTCTCTTGCAAGCTGAAACACACTAACTCTATGAGTGCGACTGTGTCGCTGACCGTGGGTCGCTGGCGCAGAACTGGGGGCCGACGCTGAACGTGCTGCACTGCCTGACGGCGATCAAGCAGATCCTGGAGCAGCCGGACGTGGACAACCCGCTCGAGCCGGAGATCGCCAAGCAGCTGCAGAGCGACCGCAAGGAGTTCGACAACACTGCGAGCGAGTGGACCAAGCAGTACGCGTCGTAGGCAGTTGGACGGACGAGAGCAAGAATGGGAATTGAGTAGCAGCAACGGAGCACTCACGAGAGCAGAGCGGCAGCAACGAAGCAATCGAGCGAGCGGGGCCGCGAAAACAAGTGTATGTCGTCCACTTGACGACTTCGAGATGGTTATTCCTCGCCGCTTCGTCCACTTGATCATCTCGAGGTGTCCGCCGAGCGCCGCGTTATCGATCGCTCTCTTCGTGCACGTGTCGGGGTGGCGTTCATGGAGCCACTGCACAACATGGAGGTGTCCGCCTCGCGCTGCCGCGTCCGTCGTGTAAATGTGGTGCCCTCTCTCGGGACAGTTCGCGTACATCCACTGCACCATCTCGAGGTCGCCTCTGCTCGCAGGGATCGTGTACGCCAGCTCCACGATATAATACCCGGAGCGATACGGATCCCCGACAGTGAACAGGAGCTTCACGGTCTCGTAGTAGCCATTCCACAGCGCGTACTCAACAGAGTTCGTCACGAGGGAGGAGTCGGCGACGCCAATAGAGAAGAGCCATCTGATCACGTCCGTGTGTCCGCCTCGGATCGCAGCATCC
>JAASGA010000253.1:0-26466 GCA_023334105.1 Globisporangium nodosum
TCCACCTTCGCAGCGCACCTCCGCCACCTTCGCCGCGGTGACTCGACCAACACGTCCAAGCTCGACAGCGTCATCGACACTCTCCGCTCCAGCGGAAGCGGCGGAGTCATCTTCGACCGCTTCCCTCGCCTCCTAGCGACCCGTGACGTGGCACGACTCGTACCGCTAGACACCATACGCAGCATCTTCGGACACACAGGCAGAACGTAGTCACCACCCTGTACACTAGACCTTAGTGACATACTGCAGTTGAGAACTCCAGGCTAATCCGTCAATCGAGCCGCTCAAAAAGAAGTGCATGAACTGACGATCGAAGTAGACGACGGGCTTGTGCGGCAGCGCAGAGCGCGCAAATGAACACGAAACCTAGAACTAGATCCAGCTCTATGTCTCCTCCAGCTGCAGATCGCCACTCGCTTCGATCTGAGCCTTCCGCGACCATCTCATCGAAATGAGGAAAGCTGACCCACCGTACGCGTTCGACAAGGAGGAGGTTGCCAACAACTTCCTTCGTCAGGTTAGAACCTCAGCTCAAAGACTCCTGGGCTCAACCTCAACACTTGAAAAGAACCAACACCAACATCAAACCCACAGACATGGGGGAACACGTTAAGTTAAGTTGACTTGCACACGCTCGCGTGCGCACTAACGCATGCCGTCGGCCCCTTGCTTCCGCCACGCAAGTTCTCGCCAATTCCACCGGCGCTTCTCACATCTTCCTCATCATCTCCTCGTTCGCCTTCGTGATCTTGAAAACCTGGGACGCCGCCATCTGGAGCTCCACCATCTTCTGGAACATCGCTGCCTGCTCTTCCTCCGTTGTTCGCATCGCTGGCGGCGGCGGCACTGGCGTCGTAGCCACCGGCACGGCGTAGTGAACCGCCGGCACGATCGCAGTCGACACCGCGCTCAGAGACCCCACGCTGTACGGCATGGACGGCACGAGGTCCAGCTGATGCGAGCCCCCTCGACTGCTGGCGTGTCCTCCACGGCTCGTGCCCATGAGTCGCTCGTCGATCATCGCCTCGATGATCTTCTCAAAGTCTCGCTCGTCCATTCTGCTGAACTGGTCGTCGTCCGACGCACATCCGCCGTGCTCGTCGCCGCTCGCGGCGGTGCTTATGCTGTTGAAGCGCATGTTGCGGCTCTGGGTCGCCGTCGCCTTGCTGGTCGTCGAGGTCGGCATCGCGCTGCTTGTCGAGCGAGACGAGATGAGCTCCGACGGGACCCGGTTCGCGCTCGCGTGCAGAGAGAACGCCTCCTCTGCCGGCCGCACCTGCAGACTCTTGGCGTCGAAGATGCAGCTCTGGCAGCACGTGACCTCGCACACCGCGTGGTTCGTGCCCATGAAGATCAGGCGCTTCACGCGGCAGCGCTCGCACGCCGTCCCGCCGCAGATGTTGCAGACCTTGAGCGACGAGAACACGCCGTCGCGCCGCACGCACATGTAGCACGTTTTCTTGACGGGCTCGCGACTGCCGCGGCCGCTCCGGTAGTTGCGCAGCGCGAGTAGTGTCAGCTTCTTCGCCTCCGCGCAGCGCACCGTCAGCGCTTGCCCACTGAAAATCTCCGACGTCATGATGACACTGAAGTACGGGATCAGCTCGCCCGCCGGGTCGAAGAGCCCCTGCGCGTAGATCTCGATGACGCCCGGCGCGTCCTCCGCCTCGCGGTAGACGAACGACAGCGATCCCTTGCCGCGCACGACGTCCTTCGGATCGAACGGCGGGCAGTTGGGCACGTCCGTCGAGTGCACGATCGTGTAGCCGTAGCGCTGCCCCTGCGCGTCGCGCTCGATGCCCATGGCCTCGATGTAGCACCAGTCGCGCGGCTTGACGAAGAGCTTGCCGGGCAGCTGCGAGAGCGCCCACTTGATGCCGACGTAGTGGAATGGGTCCTCGGGCGTCGCGAGCTCGAGGTTGTGCAGCACGGCGCAGTCCTTGGTGAAGATGTCGACGTACGACATGGTGGTCTTCATCTCTTCGGTCGACTTGTCGTACGTGCCGTAGATGAGGTCCTCGAGCGTGCCGTCCATGCGGCCGACGCCGAGCATGCTCGGCTGGCTGCCGTCGAACGTGTTGCCGCGGCGCCGGTAGATGCGCACCTGCTTCTTCGTGCGCGTGAGCTTCCACTGCGCCGAGCTGATCTGCCGCCGGTGCCGGAGCACGAAGTCGCGCTCGGCGCGCACCACGGCGTCGATGCGCTCGCGCGCAACGGCGCGGTAGGCGGCGCGCTGCGCCTCCGTGGGCGCGGGCCCGCGCGTCTCGAAGTACGTGCGCGGGACAGGGAACTTGGGCGTCGCCATGCTGGAGCGAGACGAGTGGCCACCGGCGGAGACCTCGTGCTGCGTGCTGCGCGGTGGATCGTGAAATGAACCGAGAGGACGATGTTCGGTGAGGAGCCGGTGAGTAATAGCGAGAGGCGAGCGAGCGAAAAGCGAGGGAGGTGGACTGTCTCGGCGCGTACAAAAAAGGTGTGTGAACTGTGTATTATGGGAGCTTGTATGCTTTCTGTCGAGGTTGGCAGAGTGGCATCTCACGTGACTGGCGCAAGACGACGATGATGAAGATCATGCTTCGCCCTGGATGTCCTCGCTCGAGAGACCTCGAGGTAAGGCGAATGCCAGCATGGACCGCAAGTCCGAAGTCCGGGGACGAAACAAGCGGGCGAGCGAGGGTGTGTGTGTGCGCGCGCGTGTGCGTTGCTCTAACTGAGATTCCGAATTCCAAACACTCCCCTGAGCTTGGCATGCACTGCACGATGCAAGAAGACCACATGGCGCTGCCAAGTGTCAAGCGGCGTTCGTCCATGTGGCGAAGCTGTCGCAGTCACGCGGTTTACCAGACAAACTCTGTCGGCTCTGCCTGTGCGGACTGCGCGGATGCAACCGGAGTTCCCGAGAGACACGACGACAGAAGATCGTGTGTTCAACGAGCGAGCGAGCGCCGCCATCACGACGTCGACGACGACGTCCTCCGGCTTCCTCTACGCCGGCCGCCGTTGTCGCCTCGAATGGCTGGCGCCGAGTATCCACACAGCCTTGTGACTATCGGTCTGTGGGCTCTCTCCTCCAGTCGCCCGTCCGGCCTCTATCAGGCCTGCACAGCCTCTCGCCTCTCGTCGTCCGCTAACACCACTGACTCAGACGCGATCGCCATTTCGCGCGAACTCGCCTTGCCTCCTCCGAGCTTCAGCATCGAGGCGCAGCCCGGCGCTCTTCATTCCGGCAGCTCATTGCTTAGACAGCCATCCACACGTTGTCATCAACACGCAAGCAGGAGTGATTACAGCTCGAGGCGCGCAGGAGGCATCAACTTCCAGCGCCGCCCTTGCTTTGCTGCTGCAAGACTCGGTCGCCCTCTCTGCATGCTTGAGCTGCGGCAGCAACGAGCACGAGTTCTCGACGCCACGAGGTCATGTGCGGATGTACGGCAGGTCCAAGTGCGTCCACGCGATCTACCAACTCAGCTCAGCGGTGGCGGCGATCGAACACAGAAGACCTTGCCGCGCCGTTTGTGGGTTCGCAACCACCTCCAACACGCACGCATGCTCCATTCGAGGTCGAGGTCTGACTGCGGGAGGTCCCACACGCGTACCCTCTTCTCGACTGGCCGAGTGACCGACACCACACACGCCACAAGGCGCGGCTGAAGGCAACTCGCTAGCCAAACTAGCAACACTTGGCGGATAGACCACCGTCCATCTCCTCGATACGAGCTCTGCTCTCTTAGCTCGAACGTCCACCTCATTTCAACTAGCGATCGACGGTCGCCGATCAATCCACGCGGTGAACCATCCCGGTGTTCATGCAGGTGCGATGTCGTGCGTGGCTGCTCGGTCTTCGTGAACGCTTACCCCTCACTCGAGGTTGTCGACTCGGGAGCTTCTCTTTCCTCTTGTGTCACGACGAACCCGCCAGAGCTCGCTTCGATTGCAAGGCATTGCGTGCCGTGGCACTAGCCATTTTGCAAGGTGCGTGCGCAGATTCACTTCCTCGCTCGCCTTCGCACTCGTGTAGTTCACGCCGCCATGTGGTGGTAGACTGAGTGATGCCTGCCTGTCTGGGAAGGCGCACTCGTACCAGTCTTATCAAGCCACAGCGCCACAGCTGGAGCACTTCGCAGTTGCTACACTATACTGGAACGTAGGGGACCAGATCCATCGCCGCCATGTGCGAGTGCATGTCTAACGCGCTGCGACTTCGAGGAGACTGGCGAGATTGAGAGCGCGAGGATGAAGCGAGGGCAGGACGACTTGGAGTAGGGAGGGCTCTCGCGACGAGACGCGGTTCTTCTCCTCTTCTCCCCGTCGCGCGGTGCCTCGAAGCGCTGGGATTGCGAGCGACCGCCGCACTCGATGAGCGCGAGTACTGTTCCTCCGATGAGTTGGCGCGGCTTCCTGCCCGCACTGTTGACGGTGTGTTGCATCAAGTTGCCATCTGATCGAGCGCCCTCGTGACAGGATCCCACCGTATGTTGTGCCGATCGAGGCTCTCGCTCCACTCAACGTGGCCGCTTCTCAAGACTGGTGTCGTATACTACAGCAGCTGAACACACGAGTGTGCGCATGCATGCATGCCTGTGCGAGAGAGCGCATGTCTAGGGGAAAGCAGGCAGCGGAGATTGGCCACAGAGATCGAAGCCTGTCGACCGGTCACTACCCATTCTCGGTTTCGACCAGACAGACACGCACACCTGCGCGTAGCGAGCAAACGGTAGCTCGACTCAGAGCTCGGATCCCAGCAATAACAGACAGGATGCAGCAGCAGCAGCCGCAACAGGCACCCCAGCGAGTTCCGAGCGTTGCGTTCCCGACAAAAGCGCAGCTCACCGCGAAGGGCTCCGCGTTCACTCCGTCCCTGAACGACACGCCTCCGTCCAGCGACTTCATGTACGTCTGCTGCCAGCACACTCAACCTCTGGGGATCTCGCCACTGACCTTCGTTAAACGTTGCGGTGCACAGAGACATCGGCGAGTTCGACAAGATCGACATGATCCTCGAGTCTCCACACTTTGAAGACCACACGCCGGCGTTCACGAGCCACCGCGTGCTCGGATCGCTCGCCACCACTGCGATCACGCTCTTGGTGTGCTCGGGAAGCCCGATCGGCTCGGAGCCTGTGATCTCGTCCGCGGGGCCTCTGATCGGCATGGCGGGCTTCATCTTCTACCCGCTGCTCATCACGATCCCGTTCGCGAACATCGTGGCGGAGCTGTGTTCCGCGTTCCCTGAGGACGGCGGCTTCACGATCTGGGTCTTCAACGCGTTCGGTCCCTTCTGGGGTTTCCAAGTCGGCTACTGGTCTCTGATCTCGAGCGTGCTCAACGGCGCGCTGCTTCCCGGCGTGATCGTCAAGCTGTTCACGGACTACTACAAGACCGAGATCGAGTCCGCGGTGGCGATGTGGGTGATCAAGGCGGCGATCGCAGTCGCCCTCACGGTCCCGCCACTTCTCGGCACGGTCAGTGTCGGCCGCCTGAGCGTTCTCCTGTGCGCAGTCGTGTTCCTCTCGTTCCTGGTGTTCACCGTCTGGGCATACTCGGTCGCGACCGACTTCGACGACTTGTTCGAGATCCGGCACGCGATCACCGAGTACAATCCGGAGACGAGGGACGTCGTGCTCGAGGGCGACATCGCCGTCGACTGGGCCACGCTCGTCAACACGCTCTACTGGAGCTACGACGGCATGGTCATGATCTCTGTCTTCGGCGGAGAGATCCTCAACCCGGCGCGCGTCTACCCTCGCGCGATCATGGTCACCGTGGTGCTCATGCTCGTGACGTACGCCGTCCCGATGCCCGCAGCTCTGTCGTCGGACAGCATCCACTGGTCTCTGCTCACGGAGGACTCGTACCCGCTGCTCGCGTCCGACATCGGCGGCTCCTTCCTCCAGTGTCTTGTCGTCGTCGCGGCCGTGTGTGCCAACGCAGGCGCGTTCGTCACATCGACCTACACGCAAGCGTTCCAGACCGCGGGCATGGCGGAGCACGTGCTACTGCCAGAAGTGCTCGCGAGGCGCAGCGAGCGCTTCCAGGCGCCGTACGTCTCCGTGCTCGTGACGCTCGTGCTCACGCTGCCGCTCCTGAGCCTCGACTACGAAGACCTCTTGCCCATGACGAACGCGTTCTCGGCCGCAGTGAACATCCTCGTGATCGCGACCGCGTTCCAGCTTCGCCGCAAGCTGCCGTACATCCCGCGGCCAGCCAAGGTTCCCGGCGGCACGGTCGTCCTCGCCGCGATCGCTGTGCTGCCGATCGCGATCATGTGCTACATCACGTACGAGGCACTCACGGAGAGCCTCACAGCACTCATCATCCTCGTCTCGATCGTCCCGGGTCTCGCGTACGGAGCCTACCAGCTCTATCGCCACCGGAACGCGACGATGGGCTGGTAGGAGCAGCAGCGTAGAGAACGTGTCCCCTAGTACAGTCTGTCATCTCTGACCGATCGCTGGCGCTCATCGTGTTTGGCTATCAGCTATCTACCGCCTGCGTCCGACACCTCCGGCTCGAGGTGGCGCACCGTGTGCGGAAGGAGTCGCGGGTCGCTCTCCGCTGTCTCCCAGACTGCTACTGTTCCCCGCAAACGCGTCCGAGATCGCCTCGAGCGCCAGCAGCGAGGCCTGCTGCTCGGCTTCGATGACGCTCTCGAGGCTCTCGATCTGCGCTTCGACCCGGTGCACGCGCTCGTCCAGACGCACGCTGTCTTTGACGATGCTCTCCGTGAAGCGGCAGAGCACGCTGTTCTGGTTCGCGTCGAATTCGTGCTTGAAGTGCGCGAGGTGGCTCGACACCGCGTCCACGACCGACTGCGGGCTTGCCGCTGCCGACTGGTCCCTCTGCTTGAGCCTCTGCAGCTCGCTCATCGTGAGTTGCTCGCTCGCGCGCACACGACTGGCAACGAGCTCCTCAACCTGGTTCTGCATCACGAGCGACAGTGGCGTCGTCGGTGGTAGCATGCCGAGTTGTTGGGTCGCACTGCTGCTATTGGCGCTCCCGGAGGACGCGCTTCCTTTCGCCTCCTGGCGCACCTGCTGCATCTGCACGTCGTTCTGAAGCTTCGCGAGCTGCGCGCTACCAGCCACCACCCGTTCTGTGAGCACGTCGAGCCGCGCTTCCAGCCGCGGGATCGCTCGCTCGCACGCATCGACCTTCGCCGTCAAGAACTGGACCTGCGACGCGTTCTGCGCAGTGGAGACTATGAGGACACTCCCGTTCGCTGCAGGTAGCGGCGCAGAGCAAGCAGACTGATAGACTGATAGGTGGAGCGCACCTTCTCCTGCTGCTGACTCTCCATCTTGAGCAGGAAGAGTCCGAGGCGCTGCTCGAAGTTCTGGTTCATGCACTCGATGGTCTTGCTCACGATGTACTCGACGTCGACGTGCTGGAGCGGGTGGGAGTGGTGCTGGAGCTGGTGCGTCTGCTGGGCTGCGGAGGACACCCGGGCTCTCGCGTAGACGCTAGCATCGCGAGCCCCCGATGGCGGCGCCAGGTCTGTTGTTACTGCTGCTGTCGATGGTTGTCGTGGGGAATCATGATCCACGTTGACAGCCGGCTCCGCTTCCGCTGCAAGCAGGAGCAGCTTGTCTGGGAGGTCGTTGCGCGCAGCGTCGCCGCCTCCAGTTGCGTCCACGCCCTGAGATGTCTGCTGGAAGGCTGCAGCATGGCGACGCAGCTCGCGTCCTGGTTCACTGCCTGTCAGGACGTGAAGGAACGGGAACTTCCTCGTCGTGACCACGTCGGCGACCGCTTGCATGCTCTGCTGCTGACGAGTCTGCTCGACGTCTTGGTCCTCGGTGGCAAGGGCGACGTCGTCGAGGTGCAACGCGCGCAGAGAGCAGAACGACGACGTCTGCAGAGCCCGAGCGAGGCATGCGATGCTCGCGGCCGAGAGCTCGCACTGCCGGAGATCCAGCACCTGCAGCGCCGTTTGCTCGCGGAAGAGTGTGCCGAAGAGCTCGTGCACGCCTTCCTCCGACAGCAGGTTCCCCGAGAGATCCAACGACTCTAACGTCGTGTTCGAGAGCAAGAATGATCCGATGCCTTCGATGGCGTTCTCGCTCGCGTTGATGTGGCGCACTGAGACGGCGCTGAGAGCTGCAAAGCCTGCAGAGGTGACGCTGTTTCTCGAGACGTCGAGCTCGTCGATGCCAGCAGCAGTGCCGTCTGTGGTGCTGCGCAAACTTCTCAGCGCGTCGACGACCGCGCGCAAACCGCCGTCCCGCAGGTTGTTGTCCGCGAGCACGAGTCTCCGGAGCGACCTGCAGGACTGGAGCGACTGCCCGAGGAGGATCCCTGCCTGGCGCGCCAGTCTACAAGACGACAGCTCGAGCGACACCAGCGCGCGCGACAGCAGCGCAGACATCGAGATCAGCGACGTCATGTTGAGCTGCGCGCAACTTCAAGCACAGTGTCAGCGACAGCAGCGGAGTGGACGAGCAGGACACGACGTACTTTCGCATGGCGAAATGCGTGAGCTGCACGTCATTCTGTGCCAGCCGTTCGACTGGCAGCGCAAAGAACTTGTCCGAGAGCGTGCAGCTCTCTAGACGCAAGCGCTTGAACCCCTCCTGGAAGCCTGAGCGCGAGCACAACGTCAGTAGCGAGCAGGGCAAGCCGGCGAGCAGTCGTTCGTGTACCGACACGCACCACTGAAGAGTTTGTCGAGAAGCTGGGGTGGAACCTCGTCGAAGTGGAAGTTCCGCAGCTCGAGAGACACGAGGTCGGCGCTGCGTCGACTCGCGCCCTCAAGCGTGACTGCGATCTCCTCCTTGTGCTGTGTGCAGAGCCCGAGGGGTAAGGAGCTGCGTACGACCGGAAGGAGACTCACATCCACCAAGAGCAGCGCACACACACACCTTGGTGGTGCCGAGGATGCAAGTCGGCGCTTGGCCGCCAGCGTACGTTGTGGTCGAGGACGTTGAGGCAGCGCGCTTGGTGGTCGCGCTCGCGTCCAGCGTGACCCCGCCTGCGAGCGAGCGCAAGTGACTCATTGATGGCGCCTCAGGGTGCTTGGCGACGGTTTGTCCAATGGTCTCACATCACGCGGGTCCTCTGAGCGCAGTCATCTCTGTGAAGCGCGAAGACTTTGTGGACGCGTGCGGGCTCCTGACCGCCACCAAGGATCGTCGAGTTGTTGCTGTGCCTCTGCGAGGTGAGATGGCTACTCTGCAGTGTTCTCCTAACGTCGGTGCCACCACGAGTGAAGAGAAAGGCAGGAGCACTCAGCCTTCATCACCGGGGTCGTCGAGGGTCAGTTGCGCCGCGGCAGGCTCGGACTCTTGCATGCACGCACACCGAGCACTTTGCGAGACCAATGTAAGCGCGGCGGTGAGCACCAGGAGTCTTCATTTGCGTCGGGCGGGCAAATCAGCTCCAGTCCTGCGCTACCTGGTTGCTTGCTTGCTTGTTGTGTGGCTTCTCCCGATCTCCTTGCACATCGGCAGCGATTTGCGCCCGAACACCTAGAAGCACTCTCGGCGGTGCTGACGGCGCGCGTCACGATGACGTGAGACTTCGTGACGTTCCCGAAGGTGGTGAGAAGCGAGTATGGATCGAGTGGCCGTCCGTTCATCCTCATGCGCGTTCGTGGCAGGCGTGGCCATCTCACACTGCTCGCTGCTCGCTCGCTCCGAACTCGTAAGAGCCCAAGCGCACTCCAGAGCTCCTCCCTGAGCAAGTACGTACGTAGTACTCAGACAGCCAGCCGGTTCTGCCCGCGCACCACGTCGTCGCCCCGACCAGCCTCTCCGCTGTCGACCTCGGCCAAAGTGGACAACGCTCAACTTTTGGGTGCCGAGCGAGAGACATCGAGGCTCAGCACGTCAGAGAGCTCACTTGGCATTCTTCAGCCTCTCGCGACGCCGTCGGACCTCGCTCGCGGTCTCTCGCTCTGTGATAATGAAGAAAGCGCTACCGCAGCAGCCCAAGCTCTTCGCGGCGACGCCGTTCGAGAGCGACGAGGACTCGATCCCGCGCATCGGCTTCGAGTACGTTCGCTCGACTGGCGGTGCGAGCTGACGGGTAACAGACTCTCTCACACACAACGAACGACGAACGGTGTTGTGCCTCTAGGAACCTGACGAACTATGACCGGATCGACATGATCCTCGAGTCAGCGGAGACCAAGCCCGAGTTCGGGGTGCGGCCCGTGAACCGCGTGCTCGGCACCGCGGGCGTCGCGGCGATCACCTACTTCTACGGCTGCGGCGGCCCGCTCGGCTCAGAGACGATCGTGAGCTCCAGCGGTCCGCTCGTTGGCATGATCGCGCTTGTCCTCTACCCGCTCTTCATCACGGTGCCGTACGCGTTCATCATCGCAGAGCTCTGCTCAGCGTTTCCGGAGGACGGAGGCTTCACGATCTGGGTCATGAGCGGCTTCGGACCGTTCTGGGGCTTCCAGATCGGCTACTGGTCCTGGGTCGCCGGCGTCATCAACAGCGCGCTCTACCCGAGTCTACTGCTCAACATCATCACGAGCTACACTGGCATCGATATCACCTCGTCTGTGACGAACTATCTGCTCAAGGCACTCATCGGAGTCGTGCTCGCGCTGCCAACTCTTTTGCCCTCCAGGATCGTTGGACACGGGGCGCTCGTCATGTTGGGAATCGTGCTCCTGCCGCTCTCGATCTACGTGGTCTGGGCGTATCTCTCCGCTCAAGACATCGACAGCCTGCTCGAGGTGCGCCACGAGATCAACAACCTCGATGAGACCACGATGGACGTCGACTTCGCTGGCTCGCCGCAAGACGTGCAGTGGACCGACCTCGTGAATACGCTCTTCTGGAACTTCGACGGCGTCGCCATGGCGTCCGTGTTCGGCGGTCAGGTGCTCAACCCGGCGCGGGTGTACTCTCGCGCGATCTGGATCACAGTGGCGCTCACGGTCGCGACGTACCTCGTGCCGATCCCAGCCACGATCGCCTCGGACGCGCTCAACTGGACGCTCTTCGACCGCGGCTCGTACGTCTCGGCCGCCAAGACGCTCGGTGGACACGGTCTCGAGGCGATCATGCTCGTCTCCATGGTCGCGACGAACATTGGGCTGTACGTCTCGAGCATGTTCTGCAAAGTGATCGAGGTCGCTGGCATGGCAGACCACCGGATGATGCCTCGCGTCTTCGCGGCGCGCAACGACGCGTTCAACAGCCCGCACTACGCGATGCTCATCACTCTCGTGCCGACGGTCGCGCTCGTGGGCATCGACTTTGACGTGCTGCTGCCGGTCACGAACGCGTTCGCGTCGCTCGTGGCGTTGCTCATCATTCTCACGAGTATCCAGCTGCGCCGCCACCTGCCGTACATCCCCCGCCCGAGCAAGGTTCCGGGCGGCATCCCGGGTCTCGTGGTCCTTGCGGTCTTCCCCACGGTCGTCTTCGGCTTCATCATGGCGAACGCGTGCAGCGACATCATGAGCATTCTGCTTGTCGTCGGGTTCCTCGTGCCGGGACTTGTCTATGGCTTCTACATCACGCACTCGCACCAGGCGCTGAGCTACTAGAAGCTTTCACTCACAGCCCGTCCGACATCTGTGGACTGAGCTCGACGGCAGCGATCGATGTGCACACACCACCACCAAACCATTCGCGTACACTACCTAACGAACAAGTTGCAGCCACCACCTACGAATAGAAGTAGCGTGATCGAGAGTGCTCGCTTGTAGCCTACGAGCTCTTCCTCTTCTCCAGCGCCAGCGAAGAGATCAAACCCCCTGAGGCGAGCGGGCGAGCGAGCCGGTGGATATGAACGTACATGTGAAGAACGTGTCGCCACCCGAGATCGTCACCGTGCCCGTGGTGACGACGACATCCGCGGCCTCGAGCCGCCGCAAGAGTCAGTCGCTTAAGCGCTCGCTGAGTGCCCGCACCCCGCAGAGCGCCAGCCCTGCTGCCAGAACCACCACGCCCACTTCCTCCTTCTCCACACCAACGACGCCGACTGGAGGGGGCAGCAGCAGCAGTAGCGACCTCATCACTGCCCCCGTGTCGAGGACGTCGGATCCAGGACCATCTCCGGCGCCGCTCGAGCCAACCTCTCCTTCCAGCCCAACCGCGCTCCGCAAGACCGAGTCGGACCGCGAGATCGTGGTCTCGATGCCGCTCGCAGCCGCCTACCTCGAGCAGGTGAAGCTGGAGGTCGGCGTGACGAAGCAGCGCTCGGACGTGCGTTACGTTCTCTCGGTGCAGCACGCGAAGCTCGGAATCAAGTGGCAGCACGCGCGCTCGTTCGACGAGTACCGCAAGCTGCAGAAGCGGCTGCTCAAGCTGCTCCACCACGGCCACTTCTGCCAGTCCGACTGCCCGTGGATGTTCACGTTCCTCAAGAGCTACTTCCCCAAGACGCTGCTCTTCAACTTCACGAGCGCTCGCGTGGTCGCGGCGCGCAAGGCTGCGCTCGAGCGGTTCTTCGCCACAGCGCAGAGCTTCCTGCTCAATCGCACGAACCACGCGTGCGGCTTCCTGAGCGCGGCGGTCGCGAACGAGCTTGTCGACTTCGTCTACGGCGACGTGCTCAAGCAGTACTCGCTGGAGCAGCTCACCAACGCGCAGCTGCCGGCGTCTGGCGGTGGCGCCGCGTTCGGGCTGCGACGAGCGCTCGTTGACTCGTCGGGCGACTCGGGCTCGGAGGACGAAGAAGCAAGCTCCTCGTTGTTCGCAGACCCGATCTGCCACATCTGCGACTCGAGCCTGTATGGTGAAGCGCACGCTGGGGCGGCCACGGCCGCAGCAGCAGCGACGTCTTCGTTCGTGAAGCGGAACAGCCGCACCAGCAGCTCGTTCTCGGCGCGTTCGCTGGAGAGCAGCGAGAGCCTGGAGCTCGACATGGTCGTGGCGTCGCTCGCTGCATCCGTGGGAGTTATGGCCGTGTCGCCCACAAGCTCGAGCTGGAGCTCGTCCGAGAGCACCTCTGGGCGGCGCAACACGCACTACGTGACGACGCTCGGGTGTGGCCACCAGTTCCACGACGAGTGCGTCGTGCCGAGGCTCAACGAGACGCTGTGCTGTCCCACGTGCGGGAACCTCGAGATCAAGTGAGGGAGGCGAAGGAGGCGACGAGACTGAGAGCGATGCATACACATTGAGACATTAACAGGAAGTGCTTCAGAACTGTGTTCCTCCTACGCAGCTCGCTTGCGGTGGATGTACCACGTCGCTTCGCCCCACGTCTCTTGCTGCACCTTCATGGTGCGCAGCAAGTCAAAGCTGGGCGAGTCCGGGAGCGCGTGCGTCGCTGTGATGATGATCGCGCCAGCCTTGCACGCGATGCTGAGCTTCTCGGCCAGCTCGCGCAGCAGGGACTCGCCGAAGCAGGTCGAGTTGAGGAACACGAGGTCCGCGTTGCCCGGCCACTCGACGTCGAGCGCGTCGCCGAGCGTGAACGCTATCCGCGTGCGCTTCTTCTGGATCGAGAGCGGGAAATGGCGCTTCACCTTGCGGTCCCAGATCTGCAGCACGTCCTCGGACATGCTGTGGAGGCTCTCGAGAATCTCGATGCCGTAGCACGCGTCAAAGTCATGGATCAGCGTGGCCGCGAACACGGCTTTGCCGCTGCCCGAGCCGATGTCGAGGAAGACGCCGCCGGGCTTCTCGAGCACGTGGTGCCAGCGCTTGAGCACGTCGAACACGCTCTTGAACGGGCCGAACGCGATCTCGCCGTACACGAGCGCCATGGAGATGTACTGGTTCTCCTTGCGCTCTCTCCTCGACGCCGCTTTCGCGACGTTCAGCGGGTGCTCCGCGAACAGCGCCTCGAACGCCTGCTGTGCGAGCGCGAAGGCGCCGTCCGACAGCGACGAGACGGCCAGCGTGTTGACCGGGTCCGCGCTCTCGGAGGACTCCTCCAGCATCGCGTCATCCTTGTCGAGCAGGTGTTCGAACGCCACGGAGCTCATCTTCCTCACCCGCGAGTCTCTTGGAGCTTCAAGATCAGCAGGCACAAGTCCCGAATTGCATCTCAACCGAAGCGTCGCGAGCCAATCAGACGGCTGTATTTAGCAAATCTTCGGTATATTCGGGATGCACGGGATTGTGAAGCCATGTTGCTGTGAGTTGCACACTGCAAGTTGTGCACCAGTGTGGTAAGGCAGGGCAAGTGGAAGCAGTCGCGGACACACCAGCGCAACAACGACATCGCAGGGTCGAAGATGCTCGAGTGGCTCGCAAAGACCCTGCCGTTGGCCTACATCGACTGCTCGCTGCTCCGACGAACCGAGTACTCAGTGCTGGTCTCGCTCCGCCGTGTCATCTCGTGTAGCGAGGCGGACAACACCGACTGTCTGCCTTCAGATGATGCCGTCCGCGTGCTCTCGCGAAAGGCAAGTGTGGCATCGAGTGTGCAACAACAGCTCCTCTTCGGGATCTCGCCTCAAAGTCTTGGATGCGATTCCCCAGGTTCGTGTCCGAGAAGATCCGGAAAGCAGTGCGCGATGCCGCGGGTAAGGCGCTCGCGTTTGCACTCTCGTTCCTCACATACGCGGCGCTGCTCTTCTTCGTGCGGCAGTACCGCGCCGTCGTGGTGGAAGTGAGCGCTCGATCCTCGTCTGGGTCTTCAACATCCTAACAAAACTGATATTTTCTGAAATTGATAATATATGTTCACCACATCAGATCTCTCCTCATAAGTTCGAGGAATCGCGCCATTTGACCACCAAGTCGTCACCAGCAGCAGCTCCGGAGCTTCTAGAAGCCGCCGCCGTCACCATGAGCGTGCGTGCCACAGCTGCCACCACTGTGCGCGCCGGCCAGCTGTCTCTCTCTAACTTAGCAACGCGCTCTCGTGTGTGCGTCTCCCCCCCCAGGCTTCGCAGCAGAAGATGCCGTCCATGGAGCAGATGCAGGCCGAGCAGATGAAGCAAAAGTGCGTTGAGTGGTGCTTGAGCTATACGATACGCGGATCGCAGCATCCAACAGTGTATGGGAATGCGTTTATGGGGACTACAGGGAGCAGGAGCAGATGCGCGCGTCGCTCGTGTCGCAGGTGATGCTGCCCGAAGCCCGCGAGCGCCGTACGTGGCTCTGCGATAATGAGAGGATGACTACATGAAGGAGCTCTTCGTGAGCTGATGGAGCGTGTTGGTGGTGATGGATGCGGGCGGCAGTGTCCAGAATAGCGATGGTGAAGCCCGAGAAGGCGCGCGCGATCGAGGACATGGTGATCCAGATGGCGCAGCGCGGGCAGCTCGCGGCCAAGATCGGCGAGGAGCAGCTCATCGACCTGCTGAGCCGCGCGGGTGAGACGGAGGAGAAGCAGCGCACGAAAGTCACGGTGCGGACAAGCGCTCTGATGGACGGATGGCTGTGCTACGCGGATGGATGCTCACAACAAGTGGGGCACGTACAGATGAAGCGCCGGACGTACTTTAGCGACGAAGACGAAGACGACGACGACGACTTCTAGCGGCGCACAGCCATCGGCGATGGCGTCAAGGCACAGGCTCTGGCGCGTCAAGGCGGGGACATCCAGGCCGCACTCGTGACGATATCAATGCATTCGTTCGAGCATGCGAGATCGTCGCCTTCTCCATGTATCCTGTGTACTCGTATGCAGTAGTAGGTGGGGGATCTGCTGCTGCTGACCTTGTCACCTCCTTCAGATCACCAGTCGAGAAAGCGAGCGCAGCCATGATGATGTAGAAGCATTCAGGGTTATACTGTGTGTCCCCGCCGTTCCGCCCGCGTCCAGCTCAGTGCGCTGTGCGCTCCTGGGCCTCTCTGGCCATCTGCTGCCAGCTCGAGTGGTACAGGATCAAAGTGCAGGTCGAGTACGCCGTGAAGATGCCCGACATGAAGCCGATCCAGAGCCCCTCGACGCCGACCTTGAAGTAGAACGCCAGCACGGCTGCGATCGGGATCCCGACGCCGTAGAACGCGAACGCGTTCGTCTTGGCCGCCAGGTTCTGGCGCCCCGTGCCGCGGAAGATGCCCTGCGTCACGCAGTTGACCGCGTCGACGACCTCGTACGGCACCATCACGAGCAGGCACTCGGCGGCGCGCTGGATCGCGGCCTCGTCGTTCATGAGCCAGCCCGGGATCTCGTGCCGGAAGACGAACACGAGCACCGCGATGAAGCACGAGAGGCTGAAGACGATCGACATGGTGATGCGGCTGATGAGCTGCGCGCGCTTGGGCAGGTTCGCGCCGAGCGAGTTGCCCACGCGGATGTTGCCCGACACGGCGATGCCGAGGTAGAACATGTAGAGCGACGACGCGACGTTCATGAGCACCGCGTGCGCGCTGATGGCGACGACGCCGTCCGGCAGCAGCCCGGCCATGACGCCGAGGATCTCGTACGCCCACCACTCCATCATCATCATGAGCATCCCCGGGACGCCGAGGCGCAGGAAGATCCCGGCGTGGCGCCACGCCTCCTTTAGGTCCCACCCGGGCCACCACTGCTTGTACGTCGGCGAGATGATGAAGTACGGTACGAGCATGAGTGGGAGCGTCATGTACCCGAGCGTGCGCGAGAGCGCGGCGCCGTGGAAGCCCATCGATGTGTGGTACGCCAGGTAGTAGCCGGTCGTGACGTTCACGACGTTGCCGCAGATCATGATGAGCACGAGCGGGCGCGTGATGTTCTGCGCCTGCATGAGCTTGCGGCACATCTCGTACACGAAGAGGAACGGGATGCCGAAGACCGTGTAGCGCGAGAACTCGCCCGCGAGCCGCGCGACCTCCGGGTCCAGGCCGAGCATGAGCAGGAACGTGCCCGCGTGCCAGTTGAGCAGGAAGATCGGCACGAGGCACGAGCCGACGACGATCATCGCCGACTGCAGGTAGATACCGATCTTCTTGAGCCGCCCGGCGCCGTACGCCTGCGAGCAGAGCGTGTCGAGCGCGGACGAGAGCCCGAAGCCCACAGAGAGCGCCGAGACGTTCGTGAACATGGTCGACATAGTGGCGGCGTCGACGAACTCCTTGGACTCGGGCGACGGGATGTGGCCCACGAGCATGATGCAGATGAGCCCCGGGAGGTACTCGAGCACGTATGTGGCGACGACCGGGAAGCAGAGCGTGAGCAGCTTGCGGAGCTCGTCGAGCGCCACGGGCTCGGGCTCGTCCTCGTAGTCGAAAACCTTCATGTGGTGCGTGGCCACCTGGAAGCTCGGACTCGCGAGCGAGAAGCTGTTCGTGCGCGTGATGATCGGCAGCTCATCCAGCGCGATGTCCAGGTCCACGTCCACGCCCACGTCGACCTCGGCGCCGCCCGCGCCCCACGGCAGCTGCTCGTTGTCGTCGTCGTCCGACAGCTGCGGCTGCTGCAGCAGCGATGTCTTCTCGGTCGTGTTCATCGCCTTCTTTCCTTTCGGGTGTTACAGCAGGCGAAGGTGGCGAAGTGAGCGATCGAGCGGTGGTTGGCGATGGGTGACCAGTCGTGCCGAGGTCCTCTTCTTGATGGTTCCCAAGAGTGAAGGGCGGCGGAATTTTTTGGTGGACCACACACGGAGATGGAGGAACTCGGAGGAGGAACTCGGAAGAGGAGGAACTCGGATGGATGGCCACGCTCGGATGGTTCAACCTGCTTGATGGTTCACGTGATGCACAATGAGAACACGTATCGTTCGGGCTGGTAGGAAGCGCGGCAGCTGCCCCTTGTTCTGGTGGTGCTGGCGGTGCTGGTGGTGCTGGCGGTCATTGTAACACTTGGGTTGATGCAAAAAGGAACTCGCGATCGATCGATCGATGCTGTCTGTATATTGCTGCTTCACTGACGCTCACGCTACCGCACACGCTCCTCACTGCCGCACTCGCGCAACAAGCTCCGTTCACCCGCTGCTGCCGCCCTCCCGAAACACGCTGAACGGGTTGGAGCGGGCGGTCGTGGCCTCCAGCCGCATCACGATGAGCAGCACCTCGACCATCCAAAAGTACGCGTTCGAGCCCACAGTCGGGATCGCACCCGACACCTTGCACTCGCAGTGCTCGCCACGCGGGATATACTGCAGGCTGCATACAACACTTGCAGTCAGAGACCACTCCTCGCTCAGGACTGGACTTCGATACCTCCAGAGACGGCGTGAGGACGTACCAGGAGTTGATGTCGTTCCACACCTCGTACCCATCGCGCTCCGAGACGGACAGGTCTTCGAGCCCGAGCTGCTCGTGCTCGATTCCGCGCAGAGTGATGCCGAAGTCGCTCGCGCTCGGGTTCCGCACGCGCGACGCGAGCAAGATCGTCTTCATCACCATGTGCACCTCGTCCTTGTCCATGGACTTGTGCTCTTGGAAGAGCACGACGTTGTCCGCGTCCACGACCTGCACTACTGCGCACCACATGTTGACTGTCGGCGAATACAGCCGCGCAAACTGCCTCGGATCGCTGAAGACCGCCCACGCCGCGTTCAGCGCGTGCTCCGCCGGACAATCCCGCAGCAGCTTCTGGAACACGAATTTGAACGCGCCGTCCTCGACCGCGCGCGTCGTCTTCCAGCCGCAGATCGAGTCGCCGTTGTCTCCGCTGAGGTCGGCGGCGGGCATCTTGTTGTAGATCACAAGGCTGTTCAGCTCGCGCTTCGTCCGCTGCCAGATCGCGTCGCAGTCGGTCGGCACGAGCCGCTTCTTGACGATGAACGGCACGGGCATCGGCGTCCCGAGCAGCTGCGCGTCGTCGAGCAACCGCTGGAGGTGCTGCTGGCGCGCGAGCATGAACTGCCGCGTTTGCTGGTATAGGATCTCGCGCACCTGCTGGTTCTCCTGCTCGAGCGCGCGCCTCGTGGCGTCGAGCTGCTGCACGTACATCTCCATCTCGCTCGGCTGTCCAGCGCTGCCGCCGGACGTAATCTGGAGCTGGTGCATGCCCCCGATCCGCTCCTCGAGCTCGCTCACCTGCGCGCGCAGGTCGTTCATGAGCGAGAGTTTGCGGTAGTAGTGGCGGCGCACGCGCAGCCGGTTCTTCTCGCGGCGCGCCTCCGCCGCTGCGAGTTCGCTCTGCGCATCCGTCGCGTTCGGATTCGGAGCGAGTTTTGACGAGCCCGATTGCTGCTGCAGGTTGAGCTGGTGGAGGTCGCCAGTCGCCGCGTTCGATGTGACGCAGGTCGATGATGCCACTCGCCGCATACTCTTGGCGGCGCCGACGCGGCTGCTGGTGGTCTTCCTGGTGTGCGGCGGCAGGTGGTCGGCGCTCTCGCCGCCGCTCTCGACGGACGACGACGCGGATCCGGGCGACGACGACGCCGAAGTGGACGCGTACGGCACGAAGACCGACGCGGGCAGTTGCGATGCTGCCGCATCGTGCGACACGTCGAGCACCGACGGGCTCCGCGCCTCCGAGGTCGGCGGCGACCCCCAGGGCCTCGCGGCGCCCCCGTCGTCGACGCCGAGCTGGTTGCAGATGTCCACGAGCCAGCGGCTCATGTCGTCGGCGTCCTGCGGCCGCTGCATGGAGACGGTGGCGGTGTCGGTGGGGATCGCACCGAGCGGGGCGGTGAGTGAGCTCAGCACCTTGTGGCGGTGGAAGTGGAGCAAGTGTGCAACTGCTTTGCTGTGTTGCACACAAAATCACAATGAAAAATGGCGCATGGCGTAATAAGAAAGGACGCGATGAAAAGCCACGATTCCTTTACGAAAATACGCCATGCCCATCTTCCCAGCTTTGAAGTTTATAAATCGGGCGAACGTGTTGCGGGAAAGCACACATCGCCCATTTTTACATTACGAGAGGACTACACTTTTGAACTTTGGGTAGTTTGTCAAGTCTAGAGTGGAGTATCGAGAGCTGCGAGATGAAGCCTCTTTCGCAGTCTTGAAAGTGCGTCTAGCACCAATACCACGAATCGCGGCGGTAATGGGAATCAGCGTGCGCGCACAAGCATCCGAGAAACGATTTACTCTCTCCACAACTTCTTTGCGCGTACGTTAAAGTCAGCCCGATTTAACGAGAGCCAATTTCAGCTAGAATGGATGATTGGGCAACTTGTGAGGTTGCGCCAGTCGACGCTTTTCTGATTGAAATCGTCATTTTGCTTCGAGCTTCGCGGCCACACATAAAGCCCCCGTGCGAGCGCTGCACAGCAGCCAAGAGTTGAGTTCATCAAGGCAGGTGGAAAGTAGTGACGCACGCATGCATGCTCGACAGAGAGAGAACACATCGCCACCGCACACTCCAAGCCCTTTTGATGAGTCGTGTAGTTTTGTCAAAAAGAGCGAAACAATTCGATATTCGAAGTAAAATGCCACTGGCTCTTCCAAAATGGGGTACTAATTAATGGAGTATTTTTGGTATATGGGGTACATGTTGAGCGAAATTGAACAAGGAACATCGAGATCGAACCAGCAAGAACCACGAGCTGAGAGCAAGCGACGAAGACACAGGTACCATGGCGCTGGCATTACACAGGAAGAATTGTGCTCGTCATGCGGATGCACCGATGCTTGACGCTTGTTCTTCCGACAGTATCGCTGAGTTGATCCTGTGAGAAGGATCAGTTTGTCAGATCATCAAGAGCACCAGGACGCCAGCAGCAGCTCCTGGCAAAGACAAACACGAGTCTCGCATCGCAAGCTACAGTACAAGATGAACAGATCGCTTGGTTGCTTGCTGTTGAATAAATACACTGCGCAGCGCCTGCTTGAAGCTACACTCGCTTCGGAAGCTGCGCCGACGTAAACCTCATCCTACAAGTTCATGTGACGCTGTTGCTGCTGTTGCTGCTGTTGCTGCTGCCGCTGTTGCTGCTGCTGGTCCGGCTGGTACGTGAACGCACGCTGGAGCGACGCGCGCAGCGACGGCAGCTTCGGGAGCATCGGAGGAGCCTTCAACTCGCCCGCACCGCCGGTTCTCGAGCCACCAACGCCACTGCTGCTGCTGCTGCCTCGAGCATTCCCGCTGTGCTCGTGGTACGGCTGCTGGAACCACCCCGGCACGAGCGGCAGGTTCGCGCCGCCTCCTCCCATGATGGTGTCTTCCTCGTCGCCAAAGTAGCTGGGTTCGTAGCCCGAGCGATTGTAGTAGGTGTGGAACGGCATCGGTGCCGGCACTGGCGCCGCCGGCGGAGGAGGAGTCAGCTTCGGCTGCTTCGGCGACGCGCCCTTTGCGCCACCCACACTGCTGCTGCTGCTGCCAGCGCCGCGCTCCGTGAACCCACCACCAGCGCCGTGGTACGACACACGCGGCAGGTTCGGACCGTTGCCCATGATTTTGTCCTCCTCGCCATAGTAGCTCGACTCGAAGCCCGACCGGTCTCGGTAGTGGAGATTCGAGCGAGGAATCGGGGGCTGTTGCTGCTGCTGCTGCGTCGTCGACGGCGACTGCTGGAACGGCTGCCACTCACGCATCGGAGCCACAAAGTTGCGCGAGTGCGCTTCCTCCGCGCCTCGGTAACTGGGTCTCGACGAGAATGGCGCAGCCTGCTGCTGCTGCTGCTGGTTATGGTACATCCGCGGGTCGTGCTCCACCGCGCTCAGCTCGTCCCGCGAACGCTTGCGGCCGTCGTACGGCAGCTGCTGCTGCTGCTGGAGGTGGTACGACTGCGGCTGCAGCTGCTGGAACACTCGGTGGTGGTGCGGCTGCTGGTGCGGCTGCTGGTGCTGCTGCTTCGACAGGTAGTACGCAGGCGAACCCGCGCGGCGCTCGACCGGCATCGTGTCGCTGTGAGGCGAACTCGTCGCGCTCTCCATGGTGACGTTGCTCACCCGCGAGTACAGGTCCTCCGCCTCCTTCTCCTCCTCCGACTCCATTTCTGTATCCGCAGGCTTCGATCGGCGCGCCTTGGCAGCGCTCTTGGCCGGCACCACGGTGCTCTCGGCGCCCTTGGCCTCCTGCATAGCAGCGTCGTCACCCGCCGCGGCCGCTTCCTCCTCGACGCTCGCGACGAACGCCTCGCGAAGCTGCGCAAGATGCGCCTCGGCGTCCAGCTTTTGCTGCGTGGCGTCGGGCGAGTCGCACCAGCGCGGCGAGTACGCGCGCCGGCCGAGCTTGCGCGAGATCTCGACGCCGCAGAACGTCGTACCAGGCAGCAGCTTCTTGGAGATACGCATCGGGTGGCAGTGGAGCTGCTGCGCCAGGAAGCCGCGCAGCAGCGTGCCGAACTGCAGGTTCAGCAGCCCGCTGCAGAAGTACCGGATCGTCGCGGCCGCGAACTCCTCCTCCGCTTTGGTCCACTTGCCGCGGCGCAGCGGCAGGTGCTGCAGCGGGTGCGCCGAAGCAGCCGCAGAGCTGCTTGTGCTGGTGGTGGTGGTGGTGGCATTGGCGGCGGTGGCTGGAGCACTACTGGAGTTCCCGGCACCACTACCACCGGCGCCGCTGGAGGTGCTGGGAATGGCGGGAAGCGGGTGGCTGCTGCTTGTACCTGTATGGACTTGAATCCCACTCCTTGAAGCTGGAGCACCCAGCGATGCGTGACGACGACCCGTCTGCTCCTCCCCGCACCCTGATATGTTCCCAGCACCATTAGCGCCAGCGGCGGCGGCGGCGGCTGCGTCGCCAAAGCTGACGTGGCTCCTCGCGCCGATGGCGGCGGCGCTGGCGTCGCTCAGAGCGCCAGAGGAGCTCTGGAGGACGGGCGGCGCGACCTGCGGCTGCTGCTGCTGGCGGTGATGTACATAGCTGGATTGGAACCGGTGGCTAGGAGCGCCCGTAGCCACCTGCTGCTGCTGGAGGTGCCATCCTGGCGTCGAGGCTGCCGCCGCCGAGGTGGTGGGGGCGCTCGGCGCGGCCGGCCGCGCGATGCTCAGCAGCGAGTGGATGGGCGGCGCTGGGTGGGCGCCAACACTGGTAGTCGCGGGTGCCTTGAAGGAGGTCGGCGCCGGCCCTGCGATGGAATTGGTGGATGAAGCCGGCGGGTTCCAGATCACGGCGCGCGCGAGCTGGAAGGGCCGCGGGCGCGTAGTCTGAACCACGACCGCGGGGCGACTGCCTCCAGCTGCTGTTGGTGCTTGGTTGTTGGCGGAGGTCGGCGGTGCGGCGCTGCCGCTGGCCGAGTACGTCATGCTGGTTCCAGCGTCCGAACCTTGGTGGGTGGTCTGGGTCAACTCGCTGTCTCCTGTTCGTCTTGTTCCTGACCAAAGAGCAGTCGCCGCAGTCACACTTACACACAGACACACCCAACGCGCGCGTGTGTGGTGTGTGCGAGCCGCTCACTCACTCTGCTTGCGCCGTGCGTGGCCGAATCAACTCTGAGGGCGAAAGGAGGAGGAAGAAGCAGGCGCGAGGAACGACGAAGAGCGACAACGACGGCGACGACGAGCGCGCTAACCGCATGGTGCTGCCTGGAGGGGCGAGAGAAAGACCGAGAGGAGGATTGTCTGGTTCGCGCGGTTGCTTCCTCAAGTGGAGTTGAGGCATATGAGCAAGCCTTCGGCCGCTGGCTCGAAACAGATATGCGCGGCCATGTTTCGAGCCGCGAAGCGCCACAATATCATTTTAAGAAGGAGGTTGTGCTCGCGAGAGAGTGCGATAAGATCACAATGATCGCGTGGATCACGCAGGGCAGCAAGTTGGACCGGCCGCGTGTTTGGCAGGTCGCGCGAAAATACAGAAGCTAAGGTTTCGGGGTCAGCGAACTTTTTCGGTCGATTTGACAGACATCACGGCGCTGGGTTCGCCACAAAGTGCTTTTTCAGCCTGTTTTGCCTTGGGTGGCGTCGTCAACAAAGCAGTCGACAGCGAGGTCGACCTCGTGAGAAAAAACGCATCGCTGGTCTCTCTCTTTCGCTCGCTCGCTCTCTCTGATCGGCAATGCACACTGCTTGATGCGCTCTTGAGTTGCGGCGACAGCGAGTGGTGAGTGCTCCGCATGTGCGTTACCATCAGCAACAGCAGCACTACGAGACACAACGAGGGCAAGTCGAGCGCAGCGAGGGTGGACAGAAGAAAAGCAGCAACAACGCAAACACACACTTGTCTCGGAGTCGGAGTCGGAATCGGGCCGGCGAGTTGAGTGCGCTGCTGTTGAAGCGTGCGCTCGCGCTCGATTCGGAGGTTTGCACCGTGGGACGGCGTGACAGATTAGGCACGCAGCGCGGGGATGCTTTTTAGCAGGTAGAGGCGGTCCGCGCTGCTGCTCCCGATCCGGATTTGCCGAACTCGGCGCTTGCAGAAGTGCAGGTGGTGGCGCACTTGGTGCATTTGCCACCGCTTCGCTCTGAGTTCTGTGGCGGTAGCAGCTACACATTCGGTGTCAGCAGCCGCGTCGTCTGATCGTCGAGCATAGGGCAACCAGTTGAGCTGTGAGTTGACTTTCGCTTCACACTGACACACACACAACACACAAACACTCGAACGTGCACAACCAAGAGGCTCGTTGCACACAACCTGGCTCGACCGGTGGAGCAGCAGGCAGCAGCAGCGCTGGATTATCCCCACCTCCGCGGCTCCATGCCAGCGGATAGTCGAGGGAACCAGACGGACATGCTGGTGGCTGGCTGCTGGCTGCTGAATCAACTGGCTGCTTCGAACCCAGGATTTTGCTGATCAAGAAGCACAGCGTGCGCTTGATCGGATACCGTAGCTTGCGCGTGGATCGACTTTCAAGCTGATTGGGATCGGGAAGCGCCGCCGAGCGCTTGCACATACTGTTGCACCGCGCCTGCTGTGCGCGCCGCCAAAGTCAGACCCACGGTCTCCGATAACAGGCGCCCTTCTCCTCCTTCTCTTTCCGATTTGCAGCGTGCAAGCGGTCAAAGCGGGGGACCGCCGTGGTCACTGCGGGCATCGACTTGTGGGCCACAAGTTGTGGCTCGAGTGGTGGGCGCGCTGGCTCGCGAGAAGAAGAAGCGGCGATGTTGACTCCCCATTTGGCATGAAGGCCGCTGTGTGGCGGCGTGGTGTCGCCGAGAAGAACAGCGCCCTCCCACACGCGCTCACTCGACAGGACAAGCGCGCCCCAAGGTTCGTCCGCGATGGTTACTTGAGACCAGGCAACCAGCAGACATTGCGACGACGGCGGCGGCGGCACGGAACGAGCTGACAAGCAAAACAGGATGCGATGCTTGCCAAGCTTCAAAGTCTGAAGCGTTTGAGGGTGTGCTCTCGCTGGCTCTCACTCTCTCGCTCTCTCTCACTTGCGGGCTGGTGTGCGTCGGACACTGTCCTGTGCGGATCGATCGTGCTACCTCTCTGAAACGCCACCATGCAATCAAGGATCGACACCGCCACCACCATCCTGCTATCTTGACCTCGCCGAGATCGATCTCGAGATCGAGAGCCGCCGAGTCGAAGAACCAGGGAGAGCCTGACGCATTCGGATTCAGATCGCCGCCGCGATCAGACCTAAGCGCACACACGTTGCAGTCACCCGATTAAGCACTCTCGCTTGTCAAGCGGCGAGGAGCGAGCGAGCAGTCATCGAGCGAGCGAGCGAACACGGTCTCCAATCTCGCCGATCTCGCGCCGCTTTCCGCTCTTCCGAGATCACACTGACAAACTCAGATTTGCGCTAAAATAACGGAGACCGTGGAATTAGCGCAATCCGAAACCCTAGTTGCTGCCTGCCTCATCATCGTTTTTTACTGCAACTAGCTACATTTTAGACTATTCTTGAGTCTTTTAGCTTGATTAGAGTCGCAAAAACGTAAAAAGTGGTACATCTGAGCTCGATACTCTCATCAAGGGTCAAGAGCTCGAACACCTCGAGACATCGAGACATGGCGACATGCATCAAACGCGGCTCAAAGGAACAGCGCTTGGCACTCGGTGATGGCGCCGTGCGAACTACGGTGCGGCGCTGCGCGAGATTGCCCTGCGCACACGCAGCACGCCTACAGTACTTGAAAATTTGATCGAATGGGCTGCCTCTCAGGACTCTTCGACGAGTGAACGCGCCAACGTGCTCTTGCCGAGGCGGACGCGAACGGCGCTGGATATGGCATTGGCGGTCGCGCTAGAGCGCAAGCATCAGCAGCAGCAGCAGCAGCTTAGGCGGCCGCGCGCTTGCTGTTTGAGAGAGATCGATCCCTACCTTCAAAGTGGACTCTGAAGTGTACTACCGACCAGGTTCGCGAAAGACGCGTCGCCTGGACATGCTCAACACAGAACAAACACAAGCGCTCCACGGCTTTGCGAAACCTGCTCAAGAGGCGCAGCGTAGGCTTTCGGGTGAACGAATGCTGAAGTCTTCGAAGACGATTGATCGCCGGCTCTTTTCGTCTGCCGATCACAGCTCCAGGCACTGTCGCCGAACGAGTTGCTACTCGGAGCACCGCCTCAGTCGAACGCCATGCTTGGCAGCAATGTGCTCGCAAGCTGTTGCTGCTGGTTGCGTGCTGTTATCGCTCATGAACTGATCTACTGCCGGTGGTGAACATGCTTGCTCGTGCAGCCCAGAGTTCTGGAGGCAAAGTGAACTGTGTGAAAATCAATGCACGAAAAAACGAACCTAACGCATTCGCAACAAATCGCACTTAACGAGTGGTCTGTCAACCCAATATGCTTCAGTATGACCAGCAGCACCTCCCAACCAGAGCTCCTCGCGTCTTCCTCCTGAGCTCCTGGCGTCCGAGCGCTGCCGCTGCGCTGCCGACTCCACGA
>JAASGA010000254.1:0-26458 GCA_023334105.1 Globisporangium nodosum
CCCCCCCCCCCCCCCCCCCCCATCCGGTGGTGTATGAGCAGTAGAGTTGCGTGTGGAGTGAGGGGAAGAAGCAGGTAAATGAAGCACTAAAGCTCCGTGTGTGTGTGTCTCTCTCTCTCTCTCGCTCGCTCGCTCGATTCGCTGTGAACAGCCGGGGAAGACCAAGGCAATGGCGCTCACAATCCTGCACATCGCCGCGACGGACTCGGAGACGGGTGACAGGTGGGGACACTGCAGCCTTCGCTTGTTTGCTCAGTCGGTTCGACTCATGTTGCGTGGCCCTTCCTGCTCTGTCACGGGTCAGAATCGAAGTCACCGTGCCACTGAGCGAGGCCTCGCAGGACCAAGTGATTGTGAAACAAGTCAAGCTGGACGCGATCCAGCAGCTCCGCACTCAGCTCCGCGCCGCGAAGAGTGTACGTCCTGCTGGCACGGCCAAGTCACCTCTCCTCCGCTTGCTCTCGGCGCACTCTGCTGATGCCTTGTTGGTGGGGGCGTGCACATGACAGCCTTCATCAGGACTCTTCCGCGACTTGGTACGCCGTGAAGCAGACTTCTTCGTGCTCTGCAACGAGGATCGCGACCGGTGGTTCAAGGACGAAAACCAGCCGATCGCGTTCTACATTCGCAGCCCGCACTCGCCGACTGGAGCGTCTGCAGCGGCGGCAGCAGCAGGCACGAAGCGCTCGCTCTTCCTGGCGCTGCAGCCGATTAACACGATGCCGCATCCGATGATCGATATCGGGATCTCCGCCACGAAGAACAGAGTGAGCGATCTGTCCCAGAAGTCGTACACGACGTACCAGATCGACGTGTCGTTCAATGCCATGAAATGGCAGGTCGCGCGGCGCTACAAGGAGTTCGACAAGCTGCAGAACCACCTGAGGGAAAAGTACGCACCAGTGCCGCTGCCGAAGCTGCCGTCCAAGCACCTCTTCACTCCGCTTGAAGGCGAGTTTGTCGACAAGCGCCGCGAGCAGCTGGAGAACTACGTGAAGCAGCTCATCCTGCACCCGCTCGTGGGCTCCGACGTGCTCTTCTTGTCGTTCCTTGGCGTCGTGTCGACCTCGCGAGACCCAGAGCTTGGCAATCGCGACAGGAAGAACGTGTTTCACATCACGACGCTGCACCAGAGCCTCGATTGCGGCGACATCCTGCTGTTTTCCTGCCGCTTCGGTGCGAGTGTGCTGCAGCGCAAGGTGCGTGAGTAGATGCTCTGCGAGGCGTTGCTTACATGCTCATACTTGTCTGTGCTGATGACCTTTGTTTCATTGGCAGTTCACGGGGGCAAAGTACGACCACGTGGGTATCGTTGTACCAGGGATGTCCCGCAGCCTCTTGCGCATCATGGAAGCAACGTCGGAGGGGATTCAGGTGTACTCGCTCAAAGCCAGGCTCCTGGCGTACTCGCGCGAGGTATCGAACGTCATCGCCGTGAGAAGGATCAAAGCGGAGCGCACCCCGGAGGTCGTCGAGCGGCTCCGAGCGTTCGTCGAGCAGGTTGAGGGCAACCCGTACAGCATCCTCGGGATCCTGCGGTCACAGGGCGACTCAACTCGCCACGTTATCGACACTCCTGCGAAGTCGAGTCCAGCTACTGTTGGTTCGAATGGCAGGAACCCGATCGCGTCCGGGGAGTCCTCCGGCTCGACGTTGTCCAGTACTGAAAGTCAGCCGGACTCCACGACTCTTGCTGGTGATTCTCCGAAAGCCAAGAAGCGCAAGTACTTTTGCTCGAGCCTCGCGGCGTCGACGCTCAAGCAGCTCGGGTGGATCGACACGAGTCGGTCGTCGAGCCACTTCTGGCCGGGTAGCTTTGAAGATGGGGGCGAGGTCGAGCAGTACATGGTGAGCGGCGTGGCGACGATGGAGCCCGAGGCGGTGATCGACTGCCGCATCGTGGAGGTCGGTCTCGCGACGCAAGACGCCAAGCCCGGTTTGTAGACATATAGCACGCTCGTTGCCGCGATGGTGGCTTGGTGCCGGGCATCTTCGGACAGCGAGCTAGAAGTTCTCGTCAAAGAACGCCTCGAGCTTCTTGGCGAGTGGTAGGTACGGGTTCGCGTTTCGATACACCGCGATCGCCGCGAGTGCTTCGACGAACTCGGAGAAGACAAACTCGCTGTCTGCGTCGTAGCCGCTGATGCTCCCACTTGTGTCGCCGTCCTGCTGCACGAACGCGACGAGCTGCTTTATCCGGCCGAACGGGAAGAGTGCGTCGACGAGGCGCCGATCCTTTAGCAGACCCTCGAAGTCGCTCACATCCATGAGCTTGCCGCGCGAGCCTGGGTTCTTGTTCTTCTGCGAATACACTGTGAAGATACGCTTGAGTTTTTTCTCTTGCACCTTGCACACGTGCTGCACGTCCGGGTGGATCATTTGCTTCTTGAACGTCAGCCCCTGCTCCTGGAACTTCTTCGTGAGCGGCACCACACGCTCGATCACGAGTTCCGTCACGAACGCGAGGAGATTTAGTCCTGGCACTGCTCCAGCGCCGCTCCTTGCGTCCAAACTCCCGGAATGCATGTTCATCGCCGCAGCGATGTAGCCGAGTGTGTCGCGGCGCTTTTGGAAGTTGTGGTGTGCGACCCGAGTCAGCGCCTCGAAGAACTCGTTTGGCGTCGCGCCGCGATCCTCCAGATCATCATCCGCATCAGTAGCTGCGGCACTCGGCGATATTGTGCTGCTGTTGGCGCTGCTGCTTGGATATCCGCTGACAGCTGCAGGAAGGTTCGCTTCCTCCCGACTTCCACTTGCTCCACTTCCACTACCTGCTCCGCTGACGCCTCCACCTCCGCTGATACTGCTGCTCGTCCCACCAACAAGACCACTGGCAGGAGCCGGTTGCCGGGACTGCTGGTATATCAGCTGCAGATGCGAGCGCAGGATGTTCTTCTTGTCGGTTACGCCAGCTTTCGTCATGATCTTGAGGAACTCCTGCTCTAGGATCCCTTTGCCACCAGCAGCGCTGCCGTAGATCCGAAAGATCTTGACCAGCTCGAGCACATTGTCCTTGAAGACCTTTTCGATCTCTTGGAGCTCGTCCTCGTCCTCGCACAGACAGAGCAACTTGGACGCTGGAAGCGTCACCCAGGACGCCAGGGTCTCCTTCTCCAGTGCGACTGATATGCTCGAGTCCTTCCCGAGCACGCGACGTGTGAAGTCGTTGTAAGTATCCCGAGTTGCGGCTTGTTGGTGCGAGTGCGCGATCTTGGAAACCGCTCTGCAGATGTCTTCAAAGCGCAGGAACTGGCGATTGACGCGCTTGAGCTTGGCAAGGAAGATGTAGTACTGCTGCTGCGAGAACGGGTCGAAGTCGTCGTCCATGAGAGTCGTCTTGACTTTCTCCCATTGCGGGTGGAAGAATTCGTAGCTCAGGTGGTATCGCGGTGACAACTCCAGTCCTGGGGCGACGTAATTTGGGTGAAACTGGTACAGATACACCGCGTACGCGTAGAGCGAGTCGAAGTCGTTGAGCGCGAACGCGTCGCGGCTGATGATGTCTGGCGGGAGGCTGAGAATGCGGGGCACCATCTTGAAGTAGATTTTGAGTTGGATCTGCGCTGCAGGAGTCAGCGACGTCGATGCGGTCGAGCTTTCCGCAGCTGCTGCTGCAGCAGTCGAGGATGCACTCGCACTCGTTTCAGTTGCTCGGATGCGCTGGTGCTCGACTTGAGCTTCAAGTGATGTGTGACAGAGCAACTTGAGCATCACTCCGGGACTTGCGATCTTGGTGCGCAAATCTTGCAGCCCTTTGATATCCTGAAAGTCGTGCTTCTTCTCCTTTGGCTTGAGCTTGATGTTCATACGACTTGGCGATGGAGATCCAGTGGTTTTCTCCCGACTGTTGCTGCCGGTGGTTATCGTCGAAGGCCACGCGCCACCACGCGCCTGCTGTTTATCGTTCGCAGGAAGCGCTGTAACATAGCCCATTTCAGCGGCGCGCTTGCGCTGGAAGTTGAGCCATTGAACCAAACTCTCGGATGGGTGCATGCGCTCCACCCGCTTCTGTGCCGCCTCGAGCGCCGCCTGCATCGCTTCGTCGTCTTTTTCGTCATCGATCCCGAACTCGTCCGAGGACGACGCGATGTGTCCGCTAGTGAGCCCTTCGAGGATCTCATGGCCGTGCACAGACTCGAAGAAGTGTCCAGCAGTGCTTGGATGCATCTGAGTTAGCTGGAGTGTCTCTGAAGAGGCAAGAGTGTCAGGTACAGCAAATCGCGCATTGAATGTGTGTATCGAGACAAGAAGAAGGTGACTCACTGAGAACGTCGTGATCCGCTTTTCGAAGCGAGAGGTGTAGTAGCTCCAGGATCGTGCTCGTCGCAGCGAAGACCAGCTTCCGCGACTCCGCCAAAGACTCTTTCAGCTTCTCAATCTCCTGTACGTTCACTCACCCAGAACAACCGCGACTGTTTAGTAGCTGAGCACTAACAAACAGTGCAAGACTTGAGAGGAGCTTACCCGGAGTGCCTCGTTTGGGGTTTCATTGCTGCATCACATCAAAATCAGTCAGCTGGTGATGCAACGACGCCTGCGCTGCTCAAGGACGACGGATACAAGTGTTCGCACAGCTCTGCCTCGTAGTGCTGCTTCATCTGCTCGGTCTTCTCCTTCACTCGCGTCCGCAAAAAGGTTTGCCATGCCACCCACAGACGCCGCAACTTCGTCATCTCGTTCCTGTAGTCATCGACCGATACACACACAGCGGTGTTAGCACAAGTAACTTCGCCTCAAAGCTCGCGCCTCCAACGCCCGCCCCATCGCAGAATCGCCTACCGTCGCGCAGCAATCGCAAAGCGCTGCGCTCGCTCTTCGATGGTGCGGTTCACGTGCCCTTTCCACATCGCGAACGCGAGCTCCCTGCGGTTGCTGCGTAACTGGAGGTCCTTGATCTTGATCAAGCGGTGCATGATGTCTTCGTTCCTCGTCGCCACTGCGTTGTGACCCTTCCACGCCAGGAAGATCATGCGCACCATTTGCTGCTGCAGCAAGTGGACTGTGCGGCTCATCATCACGATCGCGGTCTTGGCGCGCACGAGGCTCGCCTGCTTGAACTTCTCCTCGACCTTGATCGCGATCCGGTCGAACTTGGCAAAGTCCAGGATCTTCTTCGCAAGCTGTTGCATGCATCGTATGAACATGCGCACATCGAGTAAGCACACCAACGTCCGCCTCCCACCGACGACCACTCACTATGAACGCCAACCTACCTTCTCAGGTTTGATGTATGGCTCGACGCTCAGGACCATGTCGATCAAGTACTTGAGCCGAGGCACGTCGCTCATCCGGGCACTGCCGCAGAACGCGCACCGCAGGGTCCACACGAGGTTCGTTGAGCTGCAAAACCCGCACGACGCGACGTGGGGCGACGACACGAACGGGTTCTTCACCTGGCTCGGCGGCGTCTCGACAGTCGTGAACGTCACCGCCGGCGTGATGCCGTGGTGATCGACCGAGCCGCGGTAGATCTTGCCGCCGTCCTCGTATGTGTCCGCGCCCAAGTTCTCCTGGAACTGTTTCTGCGCGCGCTTGACGTCCAGCTTGTGGATCATCGTCGTCGCGTACGCTTCGCCTTCTTCGTCGCTGTCGTCGTCGCCGTCGCTGAACTCGTTGTCGCGCTCGCTGCTGGCGTTGTTCCCTCCGAGAAGGTCTTTGCCGCCTGCGAACCGCAGCGACGCGCGGCCGCCTCTCGTGCTCTGCACCGAGCTCACACTCGTTCTCCTGGACGCGGTGCTGTACTTGCGGCCGACGCTCGCCTTCCTCAGCGCGGGAGATGCCGCTTTCGATATCGAGTGCGCTCGCTGGTCGTGCGCTGCGAGCGGCAGCTTCCCGTGCCGCCCGAGCAGCAGCTCCGCTGCCCCTGCGCCGAGGCTTTGCACGTCGCTGAATACGGGTGACTCGCCGCCCGCGTCGCGCTCGTGCATGCTCGATCGCCGCAGCGCGAGCGGACTCAGCTGCCGCGGTGGCGCGGCGGGCGAAGCCGTGCTCTCACTGCGTTGCATCATTACGTCAGGGAACACTGATCGAATTGCACGCCGTTTGGCGCAGCAACTTCAATATCCTGTGAAAATACATACCGATACTATACCGGTATGCTTTGAGAGAGGTATATCTTTCTTGATTACCTGACTTTTCGCTCTATCAGAGATTCTTTGGCAAGAAGCAGACTTGAAGCAGAAGAAAGCATGGCGGACGACAGCGGAGCTGCTGCTGCGTCAGCGTCGGCGTCAGTGGCACCTCGAGGCGGCAGCGCGGCGCGGCGCCCGCACCGTCGTCGACAACAGCAAGCGTCTCCGGCGGGGACGGCAGTTGCGGCTCCAGCAGCTGACTCCGTCGCGGGGACGGGAGTGGAGGCGCTGACCACAGCGAAGCCGTCGCGAGCCCGCGCGAAGCCCAAGAAGCAGGCGAAGCCCAGCGCTGTCGCGACCGCGGGAGATGCGTCGAGCGAGATCGTAAAGACGGAGGAGAAACCGCCGGCGACACCCACGCCCGTGGAGACGCTGGTGCTCGCGATCCGCAGCAACAGTATGGACGCGTTCCGCGCGGTGTTCGCGGAGCACCCGGAGCTGGACGTGAACAAGCAACTGACGCCCGACGGCGACACCGCGCTCGTGGAAGCGTGTCGCTACGCGCGCTGCGAGATGGCGTCGGTGTTGCTCAACGAGAAACACGCGAGCGTAAACGTCGTGTCGACGAACAAGAAGGCGAACCGCGCGGGGCTCTCCCCGCTGATCGCAGCGTGCATGACGCTCGACGCGGCGCTGGTTGAGGCGCTGCTGCGCGCCGAGAACCCAGCGCCGAAGCTGCTGCATATGTATGGCCGCGTGAACGCGGTTGTTGCGTGCACGCTCTTCAGTGTCCCGAACGGGTACACTCCGACGCAGGCTGAGCGTGGAACTGCACTGCTGGAGAAGCTGCTCACGTACGCAAAGGAGAAGGACAAGTTGGCGGAGATCTTCAAGTTCGAGACGGAGAAAGGGAACCAACTGGTGCACATCGTGGCGGGGCTCGCGAACTGGCGTGCGCTCGAGCTGCTGCGCGCTTTCGGTGCAGACTTGGGCTTCGTCAACCGTGCGGGCAAGTCGCCGCTGAGTATGGTCGAGACGAACGCATTCGACCGCCGCAGTCTCGCGCTCTTTGAGCCGAACAAGCCAGACGCGAAGAAGAAGCGCGGCGGCAAGTACGGGCAGCAGAAGAAGAAAGGAGCGAAGCCGGGGGAGCCGGACGCGGCGCCGGAGGTCGAGCCTGCTGTTCCTGGCGAGCCCGTGAGCGAAGCAGGTTGGTTCGATTCTGGCCTTCTGTTGTATGGCGTCTGGGTCTCGTGAGAGTGTGCTGATGCCATCATCACCTGTTGCTCATCACTGTGCTCACACTCGCGCAACAGAGAAACAGACGAAGACGCCGAACAAGAAGATTGACCGGAAGATCGAGGCGGCGGAAGTCATGCGCTCGTACATGGAGCTGTCTAAGTCAGTGGGTGCGTGCTGCTGTGAAATGTGTTCTCATGGGACGTACAGTTACTGATGGATGTCGTTTGGTATCGCCAGGGTTCGCGCCGATGTTTTCCCGCAAGGGGGACAGCGCTGTGGGATTCATCATGCGCTGCAAGGTGCTCGCTCATGTCGGGTTTGTCAACCTTGCGAACGAGGTGTGTGCATCGGTGGTTTTCATCGTTTGGAGCGCTGCAAGCGGTGTTGACTGACACCTACGTGTGGGTTTGTGTGAGTACGCAGTTTGCTCTCGCTCCTGATGACAAGAAGAGTATCTTGATTGACGGACTGGTGTACGCGATGGTCTTCATCTACTCGCTGTCTCTCAAGCACGGAAAAGAGTATCCGAGCCTGTGGAAGAGCGCACTCGAGAGCAAGAGCCATGTTACTGGACTATCGTTGAGCGATGGCGTGGAGAAAGAAGAGTCGAAGTCGGTTCGACTCTCGTCCGAAGCGTTCAAGCTCATCATGGACGACATCTTGGCGAATCGCAGTCTGTCAAAGCGCGTGCAGACCATGACGATGGTGCTGATGCATCTGGAGTCGCCGTATGCAGCCGACAAACCCTTTCCAAGCGATGCGACGCCAGCCCAATCTGCTGTGAGCGACCTGATGTTTTACCGCGGCGTGACGGAGCGTCTGTACCGCTCAGGTGCGTAGTTCTTTGGCTGCAGATGCTAGGCGCCTGTCATTCTGATGCGCGAGTCTGTTTTGCAGGCATCAAGCTTCTCTTCTGCATTTTCGATCGCACCGACATCGAAGAAGATGATTCGTACGACGAGGAGATCGAGTTCCACCTGCTCATCGCGCTGACCGAGTTGGTTTTCCAGTTCTTCGCGCCGTTCGCGTACCACATCAAGGATGGGAGCAACGCCAACAAGCCGCGATTGAGTGCGACTGCCGCATTTCAAAAGCTCTCCGAGTCAGTCAAGAAGCTGTGGCCGCTCATTGAAGTCGGCATGTATGGCATCGACGACCCTGTCGCGTCGCCGCAACGCTTCTCGCTGCTGATGCACGTGACGCAAGTGTTCGAGCAAGTGGAGGCAGGTTTGTTGGCAGATGAGGCTGGAACTGTTTCGAAGCTGTACAAGGTACGCGCGGCGAACTCTGTGGTGTTGGCGCTTCTTATCAGAACGTTACTGATTGGGTATCATGCACACGATCAACCAGATCATGAAGCAGTTCGTGAAAGGTGAAGCAACGAAGAAGCGTTTCGAGCGCAACACCTCTGCCAATGTGCATCTGTTGAAGACGATCGCAAACTCGTTGCCGATCCCGCCGTCATTCGTGGAGAAAGTGTATCCGCTGAAGGAGAAGATTGACGTACTGATTCGCTCGGACCCGAAGATCGTCGGAGTGGATCTGTACGCTCTCGCGCCACTGCAGGATGTGATCCGTCTCGAGCACAAGGTGGACTATCTCGGCGCGCTCGCGGAGGAGCACCACGGATCTGTGTCGGTGTCGATCAATCGAGCGTCTGCGGCGAACCACGTCGACTTCATCCTCCAGCAGGTGCTGAGCACAGCTGCGCGAAACATGAAGGGCGAGCTGAACATCACGCTGATCAACGAACCGGGCGTGGGTATCGGAGTGACTCGAGAGTTCTTCCAGATTGTCCAGAAGTGCTTCTTCAGCACGAGCAGCACTGGCGTGGTGAGTGGGAAAGAAACGGTTCCTTCTCACGTGGCGGAAATCGGTTCCCAGTGGCTGGATCTCGCGCGCTCGGAGGGAGTGTCGCCAGGAACGCAGCAACAGCAAGATGGCGGTCGTCGGGGTTCGCGTACGAGCGGTGGCGCTTCGTCCGGAAGTGACCCGATCAACTTGTTCCCGCTGTTTGAGGCTGTGGACAAGGAAAAGTCGGATGAGGTGCGTATCACGGCGCGCAAAGTTGTCGTCACCCGAAGCGTGATGGACGAGAAGGAGCGCGAGAAGCAGTTGAGCCTGGGCCAAGAGGACGTCGTCGTCGACAAAGCCGAGGTCGAGTCGCTGAAGAAGCTGTACCTGTGCGCCGGACGGTTGATGGGTCTCGCCATCCGCAACCACCAGTCGCTGAACGTGAGCTTCCCGGTCGCGTTGTGGAAGTTCTTCTGCTTCGAGAAGGTGTCGTGGAAAGAATACTGCGGGTCGAACGAGATTTTCAAGCGGAGCTTGCAGTTTGTCCTCGACCACGACTTTGACGCCTCACCGTTGGACATGGGCTTCGAGTTCACGACAGAGGTGTCGGTGCTGGAGGATGCTGCTGTACCGCCTGAGGCAAACCAAGCGCACAAGCGTAGCGTCACGACAGCGACCATGGAGGTGCAGCTCAAGGGAAACTATCACGCGCACGCGACAGTGACGAACCGGAACAAGCACGAGTACGTCGAGCTGCGTGCGCAGCAGCACTTCTTTGGAAACGAGTTCGAGTACTACAAGAAGATGCGCGACGGGCTGCTCGAGACGATCCAGAGAGCCGACTTGAAGCTGTTCCGCCCGGACGAGCTTCAGCGCATCGTGCGTGGCGAGCGCGTGATCGATGTCGCGAGCATGAAGAAAGCGGTTCTGTACTCGAAGGGAGTGTCGCTCGAGCATGGCGTGATCCGAATGTTCTGGGAGGTGGTGGAGAGCTTCGATCAGGAGCAGCTCGAGCACTTGCTGACGTTCTGGTCGGGGTCGTCTCAGCCTCCGCTGTTCGGCTTCGACTCGAACCATCGGTCGATGAGCTCGGTGCGTTGATGCTTGTCTCGGCTCTTGCTGTGCCATCCTATCTAACCCTTGGAGTCCGTTGTCCAGGACTCGGCGGTGTGGTACATCGATGTTGATTCGCGGACGAAGCACACGCACTGCCCGATGGCGAACACCTGGTACGAGTTTGTGCTCTGCGATTGAGCTGGAGGGTTTCTATCTGACGCGTGCATTGCTCCACAGCGACCGGCGCTTGATCCTGCCCGAGTATCCGTCGACTGCGGTGCTGAAGGAGAAGCTGTGCGTGGCGCTGAAGCACGGCGCCGTCGGATACGACCGCATGTAGAACGTTTTGCATCAGTGTCGCTCCTCTCTCCATCCATACATCAGTGGCCTGCATGCCAGGCGAGTCGACCAGGAAGCAGTGGCAAGAAGCGGTCTTCGTCGTTCATCAGCGTGAACCTTACACCAATACAGTCGCCGCCGTTCTTCGTTCATCACTTGACCGCACACCGCTGCGGCTACTCGGACAAGTCGGGCGGTCGCGAGACACGTCCTGGCTCGTGGAATGAGGCGGTGCTCGCTCGCGCCGAGCTCTCGGACGTGGTCACGCGCATGTATTCGCGCCGGTTGCGGGCTGCCGCCGCCGCGTCGCCAGTGAACAGCGAGCGGAAAAAGTCGACGAGCATGCTGAACGGACAGCAGATGATCTCCTGCGCGCGCTTGAGCCACGTGCGGTCGACCCCCCACGACGCTGGGAGTCCGGTCGCCAGCACACCTGGCATCGTTCAGCACCGTGCTTCATCAGATGCACCGTCCACTATTTGGATGTTCGCAAGATCGCACCCCTCACCCGCGCTGCGCTGCGAGCCCTTCCTGGTACCAAAGAGCTGGACGACGGTCCCGGGCCACACATCGCCCTTCTTGAGCAGCTTGCCCTGGTGGATGAGCCGCGCGTGTTCTCTGCAGGACGGTCGGCGTTGGTTTGCGTGCAGCAAGTCACAACACCAACCTCGAAGATCCAGCCACGTACAGGTGGAACAGCGACGCGAGCTCGCGCGCCGGATCGTCCACGGACCAGATCGACACGCTCAGCACGTATGTCGCGTTGCAGAACTTGACGCTCGCGGGCGCCACCGTATCCGTCGCCTCGCGCGAAAGCTGATGCAGCTTCTTCACGGCACCGTGACACGCCGGGCAGCGGTTCTTGCGCTCCGCGAGCTCGCGACACGCGCACGCGAGGCAGAACTCGTGCGCGCAGTCCGTGAGGCAGCGCGCTGCTGGGTCGCGCGGCAGCTGCCGCTCGCAGAGGAGGCAGAGCCCGCGGTCCTCGTCGTCCTCCTTGCCACCCATGCCAGTTCTTCGGAATGAAGCTGGTTGAAAAAGTGACGTCACTAGTTCGAGTAGCAACTTCAACCAAGTCGAGCGACGCCTCACAGATCCTCCATAACGATGCCCGCGCCGTCGACGAAGCCCGAGGGCGCGGCTGCGCTGCGGCTCAACCCCAAGAGCAAGTGCGTGTGTATGCACTATGCGCCAGCTAGTGGCTGGCTTGCGGCTGGCCGTCTTCTCACTGAAGAACCCGCACAGACCGACGACGACCAAGATGAAGCAGCTCATCAGCGAGGTGCTGCAAGAGAAGCTCGAGAAAGCCACGTACCAGTCGGACCGCGCGTCAGTGCTCACAAAGGAGATCGCGGACGCGGTCAAAGCCAAGCTAAAAGGTGTGTAAGAGAGAGCGCGCGATTTGGAGCGCTGTGAAGTCGTCGTGATCCAGCGGATGTTGTCGCTGATGCGTGCTGTGCGCGAATGCTCTAGATTGCAACTACGCTCGCTGCAAGTACGTCGTACAGGTCGTGATCGGAGAGCAGCGGGGCGAAGGAGTGAGGTGAGATGTCCGTGTAAAAGAATGCGTGAGATGCCCTGGGCTCTCTCACGAGGGATGTTGTGCCTCACCTCAGGATGGGATGCCGGTGCTTCTGGGACCCCGAGACGGACTGCTACGCCTCCGAGACGTTCTCGAATGTGCGTCAGCTGTGTTGCTAAACCACGACGAAGGCTCTCGTTCGAGTTCTGACACTCGTGTGTGTGTCTCGCGCTGCGCTCGTGTCGTGCTCACAGGACAGCTTGTTCTGCGTCACGACTGCGTACAGCATCTACCTGTACTGATACCTCCATAAGCGCCGCATGATGACTCCTACACCACACACTCGCGGAGCAACCGGATGAATGTACTTTGCATCATGCACGGGGGACTGCCTACCTGGCCATTTGCGTGACGACGAGACTGAAGAGCGCGTGGAAGGCGTCGGTGATGTTCACGCCTGTGCACGCCGAGGTCTCAAAGTACTCGAAGCCCTTCGCTCGCGCGTACGCCTTCGCCTCATCCTCAGACACGACGCGCATGCGGTCCACCTTGTTGCCGCACAGGATGCACGGGAACTTGCCGGCGCCGAACTTGGCCGCCTCGCGCAACCAGCTGTCGAGCGCCTCGAAGCTCTTGCGAGACGTGACGTCGAACATGAGGATGCCGCCCTGCGTGTCCTTGTAGAACTCGTTGCGCACCTCGAGGAACTCGGGCAGCCCCGAGAGGTCCCAGAAGTTCACGCGCACTTCCTCGCCGTGCACCTGCACGGGCTTGACGCCGTAGTCGATGCCGATCGTCGAGATGTACTTGCTCACGAACTTTTCTTCGCAGAAGCGCTTGATCACGCAGCTCTTGCCGACGCCGGAGTCGCCCATCGAGATGATCTTGACGCGCAGCACACCTGCCGGCTTCTCTCCTGCGAGCTGGTTGCTGTTGCTGTTGCTGCTGTTATAGGAAGAGGAGGAAGGCGCTGGCCGCGACCCGAGGTCCGCGCTCACTCGGCGCTTCGACATGCTCGGACGAAGGGTGTGCAGCGAACATGGCTTCAGGTGGCCGCTCACTAGCGCCTTCCCTGACAAACGTCACTATCAAACATGAGCGACCTCCGAGATGCCGAGGCCGCGCTCGTCGCGCTCGAAGAGTGGCTCGCGCTGCTGCGTACAGCGCCTCCCGGAGATACCGACGATAGCAGCGACGCTGAAGACGACGCGGCCGTGTTCGAGCGCGAGAGCGCGCTGCGCTTCCTGCAGGACGCGCTGAGCGGCGGCGCGACGCCCGAGCTGCTCGAGCGCCTGCGCGCTCGCTTGAGTATGGTGGACCCCGTGACGCAGCAGCCGCGCTTCGGCCCCAAGACCGCGCTGCGCGCGCAGGGACTAGTGCAGCGCTACGACGCGGCGCGCGCGGCCCTGGAAGAGGGCGCGGAGCTCGCGGCGCGCGTGGAGCAGCAGGCGGCGCGGCGGCGGCAGCGCACGCTCGAGCGCCAGGCGCACGACGAGCAGCAGCGCGAACGAGCGCTGCGAGCGCTAGAGGCCCAGCGGCAGCGAGAAGCGGACGAAGAGCGCCGACGCGTTGAACTGGCGGAGCGGGAAGAGCAGCAGCGCGTGGCGGCGCTCGCGGCGCTGGCACAGCAGAAGCGCGAGCAGCGCGCGCTGGAGAAGGAGGCGGAGGAGCGGCGAGCACAGGAGGAGCGCGAACGCGACGAGCAGCGGCGCGCCGTGTTCCCGGTTGGGACCGTCGGGCTGGAGCGCGCGATCGCGCTGCTGCGCGAGAGCACGGGCAGCGCGGTGGGTGTTCTTGCTACAATGGTGAAGGTGTCGAGCCCTGGGGATGCTCACATGGACGCTCGTGCTGTGTGAAGGGCGCGCTGCGCCAGGCGCTGCAGAAACTGCATGCGGTGGTGGCGAACGTGTGCGCGGCGCCCGAGAACGCCGCGTTCCGGCGCATCCCGAGAGACAACGCCAACTTCCAGCGCGACCTAGGGCAGTTCGACGGCGGCTACCAGAGCCTCTTCGCGCTCGGCTTCCAGGAGCAAGCCGACCCGGACAAGGAAGACGCTGTCGTGTTCACTCTCGAGGTGTGTGCGGCTGCTGTTGCTGCTGTTGATTGACGTGAGAGCGATCGCTCACGCGCGTGCTGCGCAGGAGCCGGACCTGGCGGTGGACTTGGACGCGTGGAGTGCCTGGTTCGACAACCTCAAAGCCATGAGCGCGTTCATTGCGGGCAAGATACAGAGCTAGACGACGCACCGCAGAGAAGCATAGAAGTCGTGGATATGCTGCGGAGGGTTCGGATCACATGCACTGGATGTCGTGGCGCACCATCTTCCGCACGAGTTCGACGACCTCCTTGTCCGCCACACTCTTCATGAGGCCGACGAACTCGCTCATCGAGATCGGGAAAGAAGCGGCCGATGGCGACGACGAAGCCGGCGCCGCGTCGATTTTGCTCTCGCGCAATGCAGCTAGCGCACTGAAGAACTCAGCCACGACTCCTTCGTGATTCGCAGGTCTCTCGGAGATCGTCTGGGGTGCGACTGCGGCCGAGGCTGCTGGTCGCGCGAGATGTCTCGTGACGGCTTCTATGGCCCGCACGAGCGTGGAGGACTGGACTTTGCCACATCCGATCGTGTCGAGATGTTGGAAGAACGCCGTGATGTCTGCGTCAGAGAGCTGCTGCTGGGAGCTCGCAGGAGCACATCCGACAACAAGAGGGTCGGCACTTGCAGTGCGGTCGTCAGTGCTCGGGCCGACATCGTTGAGTCTCAGACTGCTCAGCGGATCAGTCACGAGAGCCACTCGCTCGATCTCTTCGATGCGCATCCCGACAACCGAGCAGCGCTGGAAGCACCGCCTCTGGTCTTCAGCGACGTCTGTGGGGATGTGCGACGAGCGCTTCGACGCTTTATTGCTGTTGGCGAGCGCCGCCACTGACAGCGGGTAGTGGGCGTCGTCCTGCGCGATGGCGGCTTCGAGATGGAGTAGCGCAAACCAGAGGAACAAGTCCGAGTCTGCGGCCACGTTCATCAGCACAGTGGTCGTGAGCGCGCTTGAAGTGGCGCCAGACACCGTGATCTTGATGCCGTTCCGGCAGTCGTCTTCGCTCGTGAGCTCGATGCGGCAGTGGCGGAGAGGAAAGTCTGCGTGGCGAGCAGTGCTGTCGCCGTGCGTGTCCAGCGTCTCGATGGACAGCCTTCCGTGATGCAGAGAGCAGCGGCACAGGAGCCACGGATCTCGCGGGCGGAAGCGGACGCCGGCGAAGCCCTGCCTGACGATCGGAGCCCGGAATGTGAGCGTCATCCTATGCTGGGTCCCTTTCTTGTGGCGCAATGTGTGCCAGATCGTCTCGAACGACTCGTGCGCCATCTCGAACTGCGAGATCGCGACCAGGACGCTGCCTGGCGGGATCGAGTGCTGATGCACAGCTCCGGCGGACTTGCTCCGGGTCAGACTTGTAGCTGACTCGGGCTGGTGACTCAGCACAACGATGCGCTTCTTGTACCTCTCGACGACGAGCCCCGCCGACTCACCTGCCGGCACGACCAAGTTGTACACGACGCTGTTCCTGAGCAAGTCGCGGACGTCGTCTTCGAAGATCTTCTGGTACTTGGCAAGGCTGAGGGCTTTCTCGGAGCGCTGCAGCGTCGTCATCCACCGCTCGGCTTCCTTGATCGAGGTTGGCGCGAGCGAGATCTCCTTCCCGAGGTTGCGCAGCACGAAAGCGTTCGCCTTGAGAAGCGTCGGCGCGACGTGGCACGTAGGCAGCAGTCGTGTCTCGAACTTGGACCCGATTTTGCGGTCGCTCCCTTTGACGCGGACGATATCGTTGTCCAGCTCGACGAAGAGCCTCTTCCAGTCGCCTCCGGGCTTGAGCTGCACGTCCATGAAGGTGCGAAGCTGGAAGTCCGGGTCTTGGTCCGCGGCGGTCTTCACCTTGTTCTTGTCGCTGTTGTGGCGATACTTGAGCGAGATGATCCGCATCCGGATCGCAGCGATCCAGTCTGCTCGCGCGCTCTCGCTCGTGCTGGCGAGGTAGAGATGCGCTTGGCCCGTTGCCACGACAAACGGGAACGCTGGGGCGACGCGGCCGCTTGCCTTGTGCGGGTTGTTATCGCCCGATGGTGCTGTGAGCTGGGCGTTGTTCGTGTAATGGAGGTCGCGCTGCTCCTGCTTGAAGCGGCTGAGCATCTTTGCGTCGGGCTGGACCGCGGTCGCGTACGAGGCGAGGAAGCGGTGCTGTCGGAGGAACTCAACGCTCTCTTCGCTCACAAAGCTCTGCGCCGTGAGCATGAACTGCTTCATCATGCGCGTCTTCTTGTCCGACTCCTTGCAGAAGAGCAGCGACGAGCGCCCGAGCTCAATGTACCGCTGCTTCCACTTGTACTTGGTCTTGAGCAGCATGCGCTTGAACTGCTGCTTCACCGAGATCTCCTTGCGAAGCAGGAGCGTGCCGGTGACCATGGACGCGAGCGCTTCGAGACGCTCGTGCAAGTGTTTGAACCAGAGCTGGGCTTCCTGATCGGACTCGGCGATGAACACGCACGTCGACTTGTCGGTCGTGAGGCAGAGCGAGTACGGCGGCGCGTTGGCGTTGATCTCCACGTAGTAGTGCACGCGCGTCGCGGGAGTGAACATGTACGCGTCGGCAATGTCCTGCTCAAACTCGGGTCGTGGATCCGAGTCGTAGTAGTCGAGGCGCGAGTCGGTGAGCACGAGAAACATGCGCTTCTTCTTCGCGTCGCCCTTGGCGCCGCGCTGAACGCTCAGGTAGCCGCAGAGGACGCCGCGGATGTAGTCTTCCATTGCGGCAGGGATATCGGACTGCGAGGCTGTCGACTGCGAGACGCTTGCGTCAATGACGCGAGAGCACGCGAGTGGCGAGTGCCTTGGCATCAGTACTTGCCACTCGCGTGCTCTCGCGTCATCAGTGGATCCAAGTTTGGCGCAGGATGCGATGCGATCAGGGTTCGGACACGCCTTGAAGATACCGTCGACGAACCGGACTCGCCGATCGAGATGATCCTGGTCGATTTCATCACGCAAACAGCACTGGATCGCACGAACTTGTACAAAGAAGCTCTCGCACGCAGTGACGGCGCGATCGCCTTTGGCGGGTGTAACCTGCTCACCGGCATGGACTCGAACGGGATCCCAGCGAGCTCCCACATCACTGTCCCGCTGAACAAAACCTTCGTGGAGAGCTACGACGAGAAGATCAGCAAGAGGCAGACATGCTGCATTGATCGTATCGTTCGGCGGGTTGCTGCTGCCGATCGATCTAAGTCTCGTCGGTCGTGCGCTAGCAGGACAGATCGTCGTCGTCGTTGCTCTGGGAAGCTGCTGGAGCCACGCCGAACGCTTTCAGCGATGAATACTCGATGGGCACAGCCGCGTCGACTCCGTTGTCTTCCGGCTCCGAGTGCTCGGACGAAGAGCTCGGTCTGCTCTTGCTCTTCGCAGAATGACGCAGTGTTTGCTGCTGGGCATGCGCAGTCGAAGCCGCATGATACTCGCTCGCCTTCGCTATCGCTGCGGCCACGTCCTGCGCGAGCGCCACGCGAAGACTGCACTTCGCTTCCTCCTGCAGCTCCGCAAGCGAGCGTCTCGCAGCGGGAGGCGTACTGCAGTCGATCCGCAACTGATCGAACTGCACAGACTCGAGATCTGCAGCAGGAACGGGAGAAGGCTGCTCGTGTGCTAGCGACATCGGGTGGATCTTGACGGTCGATGCTCTCGTCACAAGGAGCTGAGCCAGCGACGCCTGGTTGCCGTCGTAGTCGAGCGGGATCCTGCGCATCGCCACGTCGCCGATCTCGATCGGCACTCGCTTGAGTGGGTGGCAGGGCTTGGCCGTCGGCGACGGCAAGAGCGATGTCGCCAGTGGACTGTGCCAGAGATCGCTCACCGTCATACTCGGTAGGTCGTGCAGGTGGTGGTGCATGAGGATGTAGTCGCGGATATCGCCTTCGCAGTCCACGCTCTCGATCTTGCCAGCGATCATCTGCCAGTCGTACTGGGAGCATGAACAAGTTCTGTGTGAGCTGGTGCCGATGGAAGAGCTCAAGTATTGGCTACGGATGCCGCTCGCACCTGCTCGTTCGCGAGCGCCGACGACTCGAAGATCACGTGCTTGCGGAGGTTCGTCGCCAGGTTCGAGATGCGCAGCTCCGCAATGTGCTGTAGGGTTACCACCAGTAACACCAACAAGCACATGTCAGCCAACGAGTTCACCGACACGTTTGCTTGAACACCTCTGTACCTGGTAGTCGGTCATCACGGACTGGAGCGCGCGGTACATGTCGATCCGGCTCTGCTCGACCACTCGCCAGGACTTGCGGCACTTCCTGCGAAGGATCTCGGTTGCCTGCCACGCTGCGTTAGTGTCGTGGCGAGGGCAACCGCAAGACTCCAGCACGACAGGCTCGCGACGCGTACCTCCAGTGCGTTCGCCGCGCTCGAACACAAGTTGTCTTTGCGGTGGTGGTCCGACGCCAGCAACCAGTTGACGAGCTTCTGGCTGTTGTTGTTGAACGTCGACTGGAGCGCGACGGCACTCTTGTGCTTGGTGGACGGCGCGTCACTGGCGTACTGCGGGTCTTCCTCCGTCTGTAGCTGCATGAGCTGTTGGTGGTACTGGAGGTCGATGGCCGTGCTGGAGAAGCCGGCGTCCATCGCTCCGGCGAACGTGGCCGACGCGTCTCGAAACTGCTTCTCAAACGCACCAAAGTCCTTCTTGTACGCGTCTTCGTGGACCTACAGGTGAGGAGTGGATGGATGCAGCAGACACAGGCGTGAGCTCACCCACGCAAGGGCCAGGAAGCGGGATAAGATCGCACGTCTAGCGCACCTTTGCCTGTTTCTTGAGGCTGTTGAGCGACTTGAGCAGGCGGTGCGCCTTCTGCGAGTTGCTCGCGTGGAGCTCCTCGATGGGCTTGAGCACGTCGTCCTCGAGACTCTCGGCGAGCACGCGGTGCTGCACGCTCGTGTTGAGGTACTGCGCCTTGAGCTTGCCGAGCGCCTCGCGCATCGTGCCGCGTTCCAGCTCTTCGAGCTGCGACTGCTGCGCCATCCGCATAAGTTCGTTCGCATACTGCTTCTCGAGCGCGACGCGGCTCCGGAGCATCGTGATGAGCTGACTCTGGGTCGTGAGCCCCTGGTTGCAGTGGAGCTTGACGTCGTCGAGGTTGAAGAGCAGGTCGGTCGCGAACGACAAGTGCGGGATGCTGACGCCTCGAGCCACAGCGTCAAGGAACTCGCAGCTTCCGGTCGAGGAGGACGCACTGGCGGTCGAACTCTCTCGAGGCGACGACAGCGGAGACTGGGAAGGCGCCGCCGGAGACATCGTAGCTGCTGACGCTGCCATTGCTGCTTGTCGGCGATGCGCAACGAAGGGATCTGGCCGCCTGGAGAGGGTGTGCTCGGGAGCTCTTCTCGAAGTGCTCAAGAGCTCTTCTCGAAGTGCTCGGGAGGGAGCTGGCTCGTGAGAAAGTGCGTCGCTCTCGGCGTCGGATCGATCGACGACGCTCCTCGAAAGGCGTCATAAGACGAAGTTTATGTATGGCAGGATCGGCCGATCCGATCAAGGCCGGAGGTTCCGATCCCTCCTCTTCCTCGTGCTCGAGTGCGAGGATCTCACGGCACGTCCGCCTCCGACCCCTCTCGACACTGGTCCTTCGTGTTGCTCTGAGGTCCCTCGACCTGCTGTGGTCGCTGCACGCTGCGAGGTCTCGGATCTTTCAAGTCCCAAGTCGTGGATCACCAGATATCACCAGCCGCCACGTCGACACCACCACCACCGTCGAGACGAGCCGCTGACATGGTGGCAGTCGTACCAACTGCTCTGATGTGAATGGCTTTGCGTCCCAGTGCAACTCGAAGGTTCGAGAAGCTGTTCGTGGCAGCTTCGCGAACCAACTCACTCGTGCGCCAAGCGTCACAGTCAATTCGCCATTATCTTCCGATCGTATCCAAGCGCAAAATGGAGCTCGTGCACGATGGCAACGCTCACTTCGTGGACGAGGACTTCGCCGCCGCCGCCGCCGCCTACTCGCGGGCGCTTGAGACGCTCGCGGCGCCCGCGGCGGTCGCCGACGCGCACGCGAAGCGCGCAGCTGCGCTCCTCAAGCTGCGCCGCCTACAGGAGGCGCTGAGCGACGCCGACGCGGCGTTGCGCCTGGACGACACGCTGGCGGTCGCGCACCTGCGCAAAGGGTATGTGCGTATGAGCGTGGCGAGTGAAGTGATGCAGAGTGCTGGAGAATGACCGGTTGGGTGGTTGGGATGACAGCGTCGCGCACTTTGAGCTGGACGAGTTCGCGGCCGCGCGCGCTGCATTCGCTGCCGGGCAGCGCGCGGTGCCCAAGGGCGACGAGGCGCTCGCCAAGCGCTTCCGCACGTGGCTGCGCAAGTGCGACGCCGAGCTGGAAGGTGCGGTTGCATGCGCACACTGGGCGTGAGGAACTGGATGATGATGGGAGCGTTCCCACATGCGTGTGCAGGCGACAGCGAGGACGAGCTCGCGCTGGACAACAACCCGCCATCGCCCGTGAAGGCCGCGGTCCCGCAGCCGCCGCCCGTGGTGGAAGCAGCTGCGCTTCTTCCTCCGCCGATCCGCCACGAGTGGTACCAGTCGGCCACGCACGTGTCGGTCTCGATCCTGCAGAAGAAGCTCGCGCCAGAGGACGTGGTCGTGACGATCGAGCCCAAGCTGCTGCGCGTGCAGCTGCAGCTCAAGGGCGAGCTCGTGGACGCGCTCAACACGCGGCTCTTCGAGGACGTCGTCGCGGCCGAGTCGACGTGGAAGGTGCTGAGCACGAAGGTGGAGATCAGGCTCAAGAAGCAGGCGGCCGGCGCGCACTGGGACCAGCTCGAGGAGGCGCTGTTCCAGAGCGGCGCGCGGGTCGTGAGCGGTGCGGCCGCCGTGTTCGAGGAGAAGGCGGACGCGCCGGCGCGACCGTACGCGAGCAAGCGCGACTGGAACCGCATCGAGCGAGCGATCGGCGAGGAGATCGAGCTGGAGAAACCCGAGGGCGAGGAAGCGATGCAGCGGCTCTTCCGCGACATCTACGCTAAGGCGGACGACAACACGCGCCGTGCGATGAACAAGTCGTTCGTACGTGTGCTGCTGCTGCGGCGGCGGATGGGTCGGTGGCTGTCGTGGGGGCTGACGATGTGCGTGTGCTGTGCAGCAAACGTCGGGCGGGACCGTGCTGTCGACCAACTGGGGCGAAGTCAAGGAGAAGGACTACGAGAAGGAGCGCGTCGCGCCAGACGGCATGGAGTGGAAGAAGGCGTGAGGACGCGGTCGGTCCGTTCCATATCTGCCATCGTGCGTGAGCTCCTGTAACACGTGACGCCTCCGTAGCTTCAGCCATGCTTCGAGAACGCACTCGCTCCTTCCCTCCTGCCGACAGTGTTGCGAGGCGGCAGGTGAGAGTCGCTCCACTCATCGCTGAACACTGAGACGCTGCGCTGATCCGCGTCAACTTCGTCCGCGATCGCCAGCGGATCCGACCTGCACACGTCGCGGAAGCACACGCAGCAGAACGCAAACCGCCGCTGCTCCAGGCGTCCAGCAGCGCTGGAGAGCTGGAGCAGCGACTTGTTGACTCGGCAGGAGGAGCAAAGGCGCTTGGCGCACAGCGCGCACCTGTGCTTGCGCAGCATGCCGTGCGTCTTGCCGCACATGGCGCACGCTCGCTGCTTACCATCCTCGACGTGGTCGCCACTTGTCTTGCCGGAGCGTGTGATCGCTCGCTCGCACTGCAGCACGCCGCTTCGTGCGCAGATGCCACGCCAGCTTCCTGCGATGCGCGCACTCGACGAGACTGCACGCCGAGACGAACATGTCGGCGGCGGCCCTGACGATCAGTGGGCGGAGCGCGAGTCCGCCGGCATCGAAGATGCTGCGCACGTTCAGGTGCACTTGATTGCGCTCGGGGTCGTCACGGTAGATGCCGCAGAGCGACACGGTGCCACGCACGCAGCCTGAGAGCTCGCCGGTCTGCGGGAAGCTCACCGAGTGAAGCAGGTGGAAGCCAACGCTCGAGGTAGACAAGCTCGCGGTCGTCCACGACGGTGCGCAGCACGCAGTTCTTCCGGTCGCGAGCCCACTTGACGGCGAGGCCGTTGAAGGGCTCCGCTTGGCTCAGCTCGGCCCCAGCGTCTTGCCCCGATCCACGACACGCACTTGGTCATATCCCGAGTAAATTCACGTTTGAAAAGCGAATTTGAATTTTCATTTTTTTGATTTGCTGAAGACCGGCAATGTCGTCCACGCCGCCGCCAGGCAAGCGCGCGCGCCCGGCGTCCCCCGGCGGCAGCAGCAGCGACGGCAACAGCAGCAGCGGAAGCGGCAGCGCGTCGCCGCCCGCGACCGTCAAGAAGCCGCGCTTCAAGGTCCCCTCGCGCAAGGCGGCGACGCCGCAGCGGCTGCCGGCAGGAGGAGCTGCCAGGGCGTCGGCGGCCGCGCCGTCATCCGCGTCGACGCCGACGGCCAAGCGCCGCTATCGCCCGGGCACCGTGGCGCTGCGCGAGATCCGCCGCCTGCAGCGCACGACCGACCTGCTGCTGCGCAAGCTGCCGTTCGCGCGCCTCGTGCGCGAGCTGCAGACGCCGTTCACCAAGCAGCCGTTCCGGTGGCAGGCGGAGGCGCTGCTGGCGCTGCAGGAGGCGGCTGAGGCGCACCTCGTGCGGCTCTTCGAGGACGCGTGCGTGGACTGATTAGTGGCGCACCTAAGGTGTGGGAGTGTGGGAGTGTGGGAGTGTGACTGACTGGACGCCTGCTGCTGCTGCTGGTTGTGTAGCAACATGTGCGCCATCCACGCCAAGCGGGTGACCGTCATGGTGAAGGACCTGCAGCTCGCGCGGCGCATCCGCGGCCGGAATCTCGGGGAATAGACAGCAGGGAAGAGCGAGAGAGCGAGAGCGCGCGTGGCGACGGCAGAGACCAACAAGCAGCAGAATGCCGGCGAGCCTCCAGTTGCGGGTTGCAGGTCGCAGCTCCTGCTGCCTCCATCATCATCGTCATCATCACAGCAGCACGGAGAGAACCTGTCACGACTCCGAACAACTTTCGTCGCCTGTATGGCCGACCGACCGACCGACTGCCAGCAGCCTGGAGACTCGAAGGGGAGCGCTCGTTTTGCTAATGTTATTGTGTGTGTGCACTGCAAACAAGGAGACCAACAGTACGCGTGGCTCGCGCCGGCCTCCTCAGCCCTCAAAGTCGAGCGACCGCGACGCGCTGCCATTGTCCGCACTGTCCGGGGTACTTGACGCGCATCTTGCTGCGCCGGCTTGAGAGGGAGAGCCCGGCCACGGGTCTTTGCCCTTAAAGCGGTCCTGGTACTTCTGCAGCGACGCGCGCGGCTTCAGTGCGCGCGAGAACGTCGGCCGCCCGAAGCGCGTCTTCGCAATCTCTTTCCCGACCACCGCCATGGTCTCACAGCACTGTATCGAAGACACGACGCAATTGTCAGAAGGATCGAGCTCACACCCGATCGCCTGATCGTCTGAACGCATGCTCCCGCACCAGTGAGTGACCACTCCGCTGCGGACAGTAGTGCTCGCACGCCTTCACTCCCGAGATGCACCTGGAGAACAGCAGTCAGTCAGCACACGCCACGCACGACCATCAAGTTGGGGTGCATCCTACGTCTTCGACTCAAAGTGCTCGCGGCACTGCCGCTTCCACTCTTCGGCGATCGCGCGCGCATCTTTCGCAGTCGTGACCGGGCCGAGCTTGACAGCAACCTCGTAGTCGCTCTTGGGACTCATGAACTGGTAGTCTTGGAAGAGCTCCTGGGACCATCGTGGACATCAGCAAGCCTGACGAACATCACCACGTTCCCCAACATCCAACCAACACGCTTTGTGCACCTGCTCCTCGCTGTTCTGATCCTCGTACTTGTTCCCCGGCTCGCGCTCCAGGATCTGCTTTGCCTTGATAATCGGCGGATGCAGAGTCGAGTTGGCTCCTGACAGGTACGCCTTCACGCCGGCAGCACTGTTTCCTTCGTACGGACGATCTGGCCACCACATAAGCGTGAATCAGCGCTCGCATCAGACAACTCGCGCTTCCAAGACAACGACGACGTACCGAGCTGGAGCTCCAGAGTTCGCGGGTTGTAATCCTTCGCGAAGTACTCGTCCTTGCCGATCAAGAGCCGGTCTTCCAGCGGGAAGTACTTGGCCACATCCTCCGACGTCACGGCGGTGTCAAAGCCTTTCTTCAGCGAGAGTGTGCCTGGAAACGGGTGCGTCGACGCCTTGAAAAGCACGGCGTAGTGCCACGCTTGTCTGCTCTTCGTCGGGTTTCCATTGACGAACATCGGCGGCGATGCCGCGTGCGGCGGAGACGGGAGTGGCTGCACGGGCGACGGCGGCAGCAGTACCCACGCGCGCTGCACCCTCTCGCTCTCCAGCTCCATCTCGACATCCGCTTCGTCACCTTGCGACGACGACGACTGCGACTCGGCTCCGAGATCCGCGAACTGCGCTGCATCCGTGTCACCTGGTGACACTGAGTCGCCTTTCTTGACACTATGGATGAGCTTCAGCAACACTCCGATCCACGTTGGGCCGGCGATCGCACTCGTCGAGAACGGCTGAGAGACCATCGAGAGATCATAGCCGTCGATCTCCACACGCAGTTCGTCCGTGAACGTGACGTCGCGGAATGTCGCGCTCAAGAACAGCTTCTCGAGACGGATCACTTGCGTGGCGTCGGACGGCGCGTCGAACAGCATCGGCACATGGTCGCGGAGGGTCTGGTCGAAGGCAGCTCGCTCTTCGTATTTGACTGTGGCGCACGTTGTCAGAACTCTTCATCTTGTCCAGTACACAGTCAGCAATGCAAGCACACCTTCGAGAAGAGCGCGGATCAAGTTCGCGGTCTGTCGAGAGAACTCGAGAAGCCGCTCGGGTCGAACAAATCGGCTCAGTCCTCTCAGGAACAGTGCGGACGCCAGCGCTTTCTGTATCACCAGCACAGATGAACAGTCATGAGCTGCCGCATCCCCACGAACTTGAGCACAAGACGTACGCGCGGCGCGATGCTCTCTGACGCTCTGCGGAACTCTACGTTCAGTCGCCACCAAGCAAACAGCGAGTGAGATCATCCACCCCATCGACCACACACACACACGCACATCACAATCGACTCGCGTACTGTGTTCGCTGACTTTCTCCGCAGCCGCGAGTGCCTTCACGATGTCTTCGTACGGCTGGGAGAGCGTCCGCACGGACGACAGCGCTGTGAGCCCCGACCGGTCCTGGATGGACGGGTCGCAGCCGTGCGCGAGCAAGCAGTTTACGACCTGAAGCCCCGAATGAGGCGGCGTTGCAGCGTTAGGTCAGCTTCACGAAGCAGTAGGTATCACCATCGGACGCACCTCTGGGTAGTTACTCATTGCCGCGATGTGCAGCGGTGTCCGTCCGAACTGTATCACAACGCGTCAGCTCCTACTTCTCCACCCGAGCCGAATTCCTTTGATACATTTGCGCACCAGATCGCGAACGTTCGCGTCAAAGCCGACGGTGTCGAGCAGGAAGCCGAGCAGCTTGACCTTGAGGTCCTCGCGCGCCATGGTGCGGCCGACGGCGGCGTGCAGCAGCGTCTGGCCGTCTTCGTTGCGCAGTGCGCGCAGGTCGACCTTCCAGTGCTTTAGCCCGTCGCGTGTGGGGATGACACCCGTGGCGAGCCACTCAGCCAGCACCGCGTGCTTGCCGGCCTTCGCCTGGTCGAAGAGCGTGTGCAGCACGGCGTTGGCCGTACTCTTGGCGCTCGCGTACTCCATCGCCTGGCGGAACATCACGTCCTCATGCTCGCGGCGCCGCACACTCTCAAGCAACCTCGTCTGCAGCTGCGCCACATGCAGCTGCAGCAGCTCGAGCGCGCTAGGAGCTGCTGCTGCTGATGATGCTGCAGTTGCTTCGTCGGAACTTGCAGTTGCAGCGGTATTGAGCATCTGCTTGCAGGAGATCTCCATGTTCTGCAGGCGCGCGCGCGCCTCCTCGAGCTTCTCCATGAGCGAGCGACTGTAAGTTTGTGGAAGCGAACGCGACGGCGACGGAGGCGGCGCCGGCAAGAGCAGCGTGGTGCAGGAGAAGGAAGTGCTGTTTGAATGAGTTGAACTCAGCATTGCGAGTTTTGAATACAACTAGTGAAAGGAATATATCAAAAGTCTGTTCAAGAGGTCTCGAGTCACACTTTCAAATGTATCAATTTGTAACAAATGTTCCAAAACATTGTGCTAAGACAGGCATGGTGCACGAAGCGATGTCTTCTTCCGGGAGCGTGCGATTCCTCAGCGATCTCCAACATCAAATGACAGTGGCGGGAGCGGAGGGTGTAGCAGTGTTCCTCGACTTCGCCAAAGCATACGATCGCGTCGACTGGAACTACATGAGCGCGGTGCTTGACCGGATGGGGTTCG
>JAASGA010000255.1:0-26432 GCA_023334105.1 Globisporangium nodosum
CCCCCCCCCCCCCCCCCCCCCCCCCCCCCCCCCCCCCCCCCCCCCCCGCGCCGTGCAAACTGCTACGCCATGGAGAGGACGTTTACCTTGATGACGGTGGGCGAGTGGCGCGAGGTGCTCAGCGGCTGCGCGGACCGCACGCTCGACTCGCCGCGGGTCTCCCCGCCGTTCGCGCGGTGCTCGCCGTCATCGCCATCCGAGTCGCTGCTGTCCTCCGAGTCGCTCGCTGCGAAGCGGAAGAACGCTGTTGGAAGCATGGAAGCAGCGCACACATAAACATACGTGCACCTCACATTGTCAGCCCCCATAATCAGACCCCACCACCACCAGCATCACCGCCCATCGCGGACCCACCGTCGTGCGCGGTGCTCTCAGCGCCGAGCAGCTTCTTCGCGAGCAGCAGCGAGCGCACCCAGTCCTCGCGCTCGGCCTCGGTGGCGGCCTCGAACTGGAACGTCTGCGTGGTCGTGACCACCGTGAAGCCGAAGCCCATGCTGACGAACTCGGCCGCGCTCGAGCGGCGCGAGCGGCGCGCAGCAGCAGGCGGCGACAGCGCGGCGTTTGCGGCGTCGTCCTCGAGGCTCCAGGGCTTGTCCTCCTTGCGCACGTCCAGGATGCTCTCGACCGCGAGCAACTCCATCCACTGCGCCTTCGTCGCCGTCGAGTTGCGGCGCCGCCGCGGCGTCACCACGGCGCTCGGCGCATCCGCGTCCGGGTCCATCACGAGCGCGCGGCCGAAGAGCGCCACCTGGATGCTCAGCCAGCCGCCGTACTGGGCCGAGAACTGGCGCAGGCGCCCGCGGAGCAGCGCGTTCGCGGCCGCCATTGTCGCCCTCCTGGTGGAGATGTGGGACACTGACTGGCGGCCTTGTCCGAGAAGCAATAGATATGCAATTTATAAGGAGAAATCAGGTCGCTGAACTCTTGTTCGAAGATGTTGGGTCGGTGGTCTTGCACAACTTATCCAATTTATGAGGAGAAATCAGGACCTTTGTGTGTGTTGTGTACGTGCTCTTTCAGCAGTTACTGTGCTCTCGGTTCCTATCGCGAAGACTCTCATGCCCCTAGAAGTCCGTGACGTCCTGGAGCTTCCTCTCGGCGAAGAAGCTCGTCCGCTTGACCGTGCTTGGCGCCTTCTTCGGCGCTTGCAGGAACGACGTGATCGACTGCGTGCCTGCTGGCGTTCCTGCCTGCGTGTAGTTTGAGAAGAGAGAGCGCGAGTTGCATCATCAGGACAACAGGTCAGTTTGTTTGCATCGACGCACTGACAGAACAAACACGTCGCAGCGCACCTTGCCAAGTTCCTTGTCGTGTGGCCACTCGACCTTCACGGACTTGGAGAGGAACGGCTCGACCGTGCCCCAGCTGAAGCGCACAATGTTCGGGAACGCGAAGAGGGGCTCCAGGCTGTCCGTGAGCCACGCCTTCGTCCTGCGAACCATGACGCAACGCAATCACTGAGTTACTTGCTCAAGTACACGAGGACTCTCGTGCCTCTGTGGCACCACAGAGTCCTGACAGCATCACACCACCACGCACCGCGGGTCGCTCGGGTACCCCGATCCAAAGTCCTTTGTCAGATCCATCGTTGGAGACTCCCACTTCCAGTCCAGGATGGCTCGGTCGCGCGTCACCTTGGCCGCAATACTCGCCGCACTGACCACCTACGCGAGCATCCGCGAGACGCAAAGTAGTGGTCGCAATGTGACAGTCGTAAGAACACGCGCGGTACGGTGTTCACAGTAGCCGACGCCTCCACCGCCAAGCGGCGCGCACCTTAAAGAGGCTGTCGGCTTTCTTCTCGACGCAGAACTCGATGCTGCCGTTGAACTGCTTGGTGAGGAACGTCTGGTACCACTTGGGGTCGCCGACGGTGTCGACGAACACCTTCGTCACGTTCACGCCCTTGGCCTGCGTCGCGCGGATCATCTGGATCGCCGCGTCGCGCGACATCTCGTTCAGGTTGCTCGTCTGCCGCTGCATCTTGTCCGAGATCTCCTGCGGCGAGATCAGGCGCACGACCCACCTTCGTTCCGCCGCAGCAAGTGTGAGTCACCGATCCGAGGTAGTAAAGCGGACGCATCTCCAGGACGCACCCAAGCTGGTCGTTCGCACGCATCTTGGCGAAGAGCAGCTCGCGGGTCTCGGCACTCAGCGCCTTGGAGTCGTCGAAGCCCTGCGCGCTGAGCTCGGCGTCCTGCGCCACGGGCCAGAACGCCGCGCCGTAGACCATGGGGCCGAGCACGGGGCCACGCCCGGCTTCATCGATGCCGAGCATCACTGGCGCACCGTGCAGACAGTTCTCCGGCACGGCGCTCGCCAGCAGCACCGCGCGCTGCAGGTCCACATCGGCGCCCAGCTCGTCCTGTGGCACCTCCATTTTCGATTGCGCCTTTTTGGAGTGCTCCCGGAGTTATTTCACTATAGAAATTGCGATGATTTTTGGCGGGAAAAGTTGCGAATAGTACCTGTTTTATTTCACTATAATCAAATGAGGCAGAGTCGTTGTGTGGACCCTTCGTGTGACAGTGTGCGCAACACCCAGCGCTACGCTGTCCCAGTCGAGTCGCGGCGTTTGTCACGCCATTCATGGTCGAGACCCACCGCATCTCCAGCCGAAGCGGTTCGTCTCTGCATGCAACTCTGCGGCAAGTGTCGACACTGCATATGCGGATCGGCTTGGGTGACGGACTTGATGGTTGCACTGGTGTAGCCATGCCGAGACAAGTCCCCAGAGACAGACATCAGCGACGATAACTGAGACGTGCATGTCTCTCATAGCGCAGAGCACTGTTAGTCCTGCTCTCAAACTTCGTATCTCATTCGCTTCACATTGTTACTTGTATACATGCTGGTGTGCGTGCGGCGCCGTGGCTGCTCGCGCCAAGCGTTCAACCGCTGGGCGCGAACAGCGAGTTGGCGTGCGAGCGGCACAGCCCGCGCTTCTTGACGTGCTTCGTGCAGTCCTCCACGCGGCACTTGCGCTTCCCGCCGTGCGCGGTGCACAGGTCCTGGCGCACGACACCCTTCTGGCACCCGAGCATGCTGCACCGCTTGCCACCGCCGTGGCGGATGCACAGCCCCATGCTGCGCTGGATGTTCGAGCACCCGCGCTCGCGGCAGATGCGCCCGCCACCGTGCGCCACGCACAGCCCCTTGCTCTGCGCGCCGCGCGTGCAGCCCTTCCGCTGACACCGCCGCCCGCCGCCGTGGCTGATGCACTTGCCGCGCGTCACCGCGTTGCTCGTGCACTCCGGGAACGAGCACAGCTTCTTCTCGCGCTTGCTGTCCGCGTGGAAGTGCATCTCGTCGTCCTCGCTCACACCGCCGCTGACGCAGCGCGACATGCTCATCGGCGAGCTCGGGCCACTCGACATCGACGGCGACCGACTGCGCTCGAGCAGCTGCATCTGGTGCGCTGACTCGGCAAGGGACTTGAGGTTGAGCGCCCGGCGCGTCGGCTCGAGCCACCGCTGGATCGCCTCGGGCTCGGACGAGTGCTCATGTTGCCACGACTCTGGATGGTGGTGCGGCTGCGGCTGCGACTGGTGGTCTCCGAGCGGCGCCAGCAGGCTCCGTGGCCGCAGCGAAGCCGCTGTCTCAGCGTCGACCGAGGCGCTGCGCACAAGGTTGCTTCGCGGCACGCTGGACTTGAGGATGTACAGCGGCGCGACCGCCGGCTCGGGTGCGTGGTACCGCTCGGCGTGGAACGAGCGGAGCTCGTCTGACGGACATGAGTGCGCGCGCTCGTACGTGAACGGCCCGCCCACGTGCTCACGAGAGGGCGACAGGTGGGTACTGCTGTTTTCCGGCAGCGACGCGGCCAGCGCCACGAGCGACGGCAGCGAGCCGTTCTTCGGCGTGTCGACGCTGTGGCGCAGCGGCGCGAGCGTGAACTGCGGCTGCGCGCCAGCCACCACCGCCGAGGTGGTTGGCGTCGGCGGCGAGAAACCCGCGCGATTGTTGGTCGGGAACACCTGGCGTAGCGACTCGGCCGTCGAGAGCGGCACGCCGTAGCGCGGCGACGGGAAGCCCTCGCTGAAGCTGCCGCGCGGGGACGGGAACGCCTCAGCGCGCGGCGAGTGGGTGGCTGTCGTCGCCGCCCAATGGCTGTTAGTGAGCGGCGAGAGCGGGGGCGTGCCCGGCGGGAACGTCGCGAGGCTCGGCAGGCGCGGCGAGAGGCACGCCGGGTCAGCGGCGTTGCTCTCGTCCGCCTTGGGCACCAGGCCGTGCGCCGCCTTGAAGCGCATCACGGGCGTCGCGAAGTGGCTCATGGGCGCGTGCTGCGGGTGGTGGTGGTGGTGGGTCTGGAGGTTCGGGAGATTCGGGTTGTTCTGGTGGTGATGCGAGTGTCTGTTGGTATCAGTGCGGCGATTCTCGGCCGTGCCCATGCTTGGAGACAGCGAGTTCAGGCGAGCGGGAATGGACGACCTTGTGTGTGGCTTGGGCGGCGAATTGCAGACTGCGGAGACCTCTTTGGATCTTCCTTGAGCTAGTGGGCGGCGGCGGCCGGCGGAAGCGTCGCGAAGGCGGGCGGGCGACAGGGAGTGCTTAACAAAAAAAGCGGAAATTGGAGAATGCGGGCGTTTCAAAGCGTGGAAGGATCTTGCTTTTGAAGCCGGCAGCTTTGCAATGCAAACTACTCGTGGAAGAAATGCGCACAATATGATGCAGGAGTAGGATGTATAAAGGAATGACGTGATAGAATCCTAGCGTGATACCATAGTAACGGGCCACAAGGATAGAAGGAGGCATTACGCAGAACAGACATTACCTGTGGAGGTGTCTCATGAACAGAATTCGAATGTTGAAGTGAACCTCGAGCCTGAAGCCTGAACGGAAGGCCAGCATTGCAGAGACCTCGCTCGAGAGACGACATGATCACCACCGCCACCGCCGCCGCTGCTGCTGCTGCTTGAGAGGAGACTTGCCAGTCAATGTCGTTCAGCAGAGAAAACCGTGTCGATCAAGAGGCCACACTTGCAGTTCTGAATGCATGGCAGCAGCGCCAGCAGCAGCAGAGAGAGCGAAAGAGAGCGATCGGAGCGCATGGTCGCACTCTCAATTGCGCTTCGGGCGGATGGGGATACATTCGGGCGGGGTGGAGCAAGTCTTCTCGCTGGAGTTCGTTCGAGTTTCTTCGAGGAGGCGGCGAGTCGAGCTTGACGAAGAAGCATTTGAGTCAGGTCCTGCTGCCTGCCAGCGTGCGCGCTCGACGAGGATGGTGCCTTGCCACCCGCTCGCTCGATGCACCGCAACAGTTGCGCAACAACAAACAGGCTGGCGTCAGGATCGCTTCTTGCTGGACGCAGTCGTCGTCGACGACAAACGGCGTTCCCTTTCAAGATCGAGAAGGTGGTGAGTGCTTGATGGGTCTCGCGCTTCGAGATGGCATCTCGGTTGCGGCTGTTTCTATGTGCCATCGTGCACGGTCCACCGTGGATAGGACAGCACAGCTGCCCGCACTGTGACCAACTTTGCTTTCGTCTCTCTTTGAGCTGTGCGCACGACCGATGATTCGCACTCGACCGTGTTCGTTTGTCATTGCATGCCTAGACAGGTCACACTCCAGAAGAGCGGCCTCTTGCCTCTCTGGCATCACTCTTGCGACCGCGCGAGGCTCCAGATCCGCACGGACAGCCACGACGGCCGCGCTTGAGGCAGATCCGCCAGATCGATCGATGGATTGGATTGTGGGGAAGATGGCGAGTTCGGTCGGTCGGTCGGACGCTCGGAAGTCGGTCTTCGTGGGTGTTAACCATCGCTGCTCGCGAGTGCTCCATACACCTTGCCTTCCGTCTCCTTCGCGGTCGTTGCGGTTCGGTCTCGGCAAAGTCACCTGCTTACTTCCAAGCGCATGCCACAAGACAACACTACCACTCCAAGCAGAAGTCGTAGCACCGGAAATGGGGATCCGCTCTTGCTCGTCCGGCGCGGCAATCGCTTCGAGTGAACGAGTCAATGCCAACGCACGAGCGCAGTGCAATCCGACACCAAGATCGTCAACATGACGGCTATCCGAACCGCTCTCCACCGTTCCCTCCCTTCGACGCGGCAACCTCGCGTCGATGTCCACATGACCCTGGAGTTCTACTACCGCCGTTATGGCGCAGGAGCTATTCCTAGGCTCCGCCATCACGCATCCGTTACCAGCATTGAAACCACTGGTACGACGAACCCGACGACGGACAGACATGCGCGTGTAAGCAGTCTAGCGCGCCGCCGCGAGAGAAAGCCCTGAGAGCATGACGGTCGACTCGGCGACGATGAACCGAGTGCACCCCGAGAAGGACGACCCGCCCCACTCCGCCGCCTACTACACGCAGATCGCCGCGCCGCCGGTGCACATGCTCAACGGAGCGCATCAAGCTCCGAGTCTCAGCAAGATCGAGCAGGCGCGCTCGTGTGCTGTCGGCGGCGGGCGCGAAGCCTTCGACCCTGTGACCTCGCAGACACAGGAGGACATGGAGGCGAGCAAAACGCCGATGCGGCGCACGTGGCAGATGCTCGCGCAGGTCGCAGTGCTCGTCGGCGCGTTCAACCCGCGCGACCGCAACGAGATCGACATCTACCACGCGCCGAAGGTCGGCACGAGCCGCTTCATGATCCACCCGAACTCCAAAGTGCGCCGCGCCTGGGACATCGTCACCGCCATGCTCGTGCTCTACGTCATCACGATGGTGCTCGCACCCTTCTCCTCACGCTCCCCGGCAAGTGCTCCAACCACACACCGTGCTGACCGATCTCGTGTCTTGTGGCTTCCTCCACCTCTCATCAGGTACCAATGTTTGTCGGCTTCGCGTACGTCGACTGGAGCTACTTCGACACGCTGAACGCGTTCATCGACTTCTACTTCGTCTTCGGTGCGTCTCGAGGGCTATGTTTGCCACCACTCGCTTGTCCTGACTGCTGACGTGCGCTTCGAACTCGCGCAGACATGTTCGTCACGGTCCGCACAGGCTACTTCGCGAACGGCGAGGTGGTTATGGACCACAAGGCGATCCTGCGCCACTACGTGCACACGTGGTTCATCGTGGACTTGATCTCCAACTTCCCGCTCTCGCTCTTCGTGAAGTCGTCGGCGAAAAAGTCGATGAAGATCGTCAAGCTGCAGAAGCTCCCCAAACTGCTGCGCGTCGGCCGGCTGCTCAAGTACCTGCGCGAGTACGCCAAGTACTACAACCTCGCGCTCAGCTTCATCTCGCTCGCGATGGGCCTGCATCTCTTCGCGTGCTTATGGGCGAACCTCTTCAGCGCGTGCTACGACGACGACGGCTTCCCGGTCTGCGAGGGCGAAGAGGTAGGCGCTCCCAGTCTGTGCCGGTTGATCTCCCATATCTGACCTTCTGGTGCACTTGCCTCTAGCTACCGCGGATGTACGTCCAGTCGGTGCACAACATCGTGCTCATGTTCACGGGCATCGCCGAGAGCACGACGTACTCGCCAATCTCGCACCTGCTCAACCCGCGCGCGAGCGCCAACGTCGAGGTGTACGTCGTGAGCATACTCGTGTTCCTCCTCGGCATGATCTTCTCGAGCTTCCTCTTCGGCAACATCCTCTCGCTGCTCATGAGCTGGGACCAGCAGAGCGCGCAGTTCCGCAACCGCATGGACATCATCTCGGCAGAGATGCGGCACTACGAGCTCCCCGAGGAGCTCCAGGTGCGTGACTGACTGCCAACGCGGAGCCCTGCTCGCGCTCACGAACCTTGTGCTGTCTGTACTCGTACAGCACCGCGTTCGAAGAAACTACGACTACCTCTGGATCAATGTACGTGGCTCGCCGGCAGCGGTTCTACCTGAGCTCTGACTAACGCGTCCGCGGCCACCTGCCTGCAGCAACGCGCGTACTCGGACATGATGCTGCTGAACCAGCCGGGGATCTCCAAGACGCTGCGCACGACGATCGCGCTGCACCTGTACAAAGACCTCGTGAAGACCGTGCCGTTCTTCGCCGGCTCGGACCAGCGGTTCCTCGGGAAGGTCTGCCTCGCGCTCGAGACCGCCGTGTACCTGCCCGGCGACACGATCATCTACTGCGACGACATTGGCAAGGAGATGTTCATCGTGCGCAAGGGGCTCGTGGAGATCCTGATCCCGGAGCCTGGGAACCCAGAGAAGCGCATCTACCTGCGCGACGGCAACTTCTTCGGCGAGACGGCGCTCGTGATCGACGTGCGCCGCACGAACACGGTCAAGGCCGTGAGCATCTGCGACCTCAACGTGCTCAACAAGTCGGCGTTCAACGAGATCGTGGCCGAGTACCCGGAGTTCGGCGAGCGCATGAAGCGCACGGTCATCAAGCGCCAGCTCGACAACATGAACATCCAGTCGCCGCTCGAGAAGATGAAGGTGCAGAACCAGCTCAACCTCGTCGTGGAGAAGTCGCTCAAGCAGCGCCGCATGTCTGTCTCGCTCAAGACCATCTACCGCGCCAAGAAGCTCGGCGACAAGCTCAAGGAGATCGCCGACCGCGCCGCGGCGCGCGCCAACACCACAGGCTCTGGGAGGCGAGTCTCGCAGCTTCTCACCCCTGGGCGGCCGCCACCGAGACGAATCCGACCGGATCCCGACAACGAGCCGCTCACGCGAGCGCCGCTCGTCCCGCCGGCGCACTTTGAAGCGCTCAATAGGCTCTCAGGAAGCAGCAATGGCATTAGCCGCGGTGTGCAGCCACCCAGAGTGACTCCAGCACCTGGTGGCGCGTCGTTCCCGCCCCAGCCACAGGCGATGCAGAGCCCCACGCCACCGGTGCTCTACAGCCAGGACTCGTCGCTGTCGCTTGGTGGGAGACCACCGCGGCTCTCGCAGATCGACACGGTCTCGAGGAAGCTTAACAAGGCCGAGCTGACGCTGGACCTCATCCCCACAGCGCTCAAGGAGATCACGACGATGGTGAACCAGATCAAGCGCACGACCGACCGCCTGAGCAAGCGGATCCACATGACGTCGGACGCGTCCTCGGACGACGACGACCTCGACGTCGACGACTTCGACACGCAGATCACGCTCGGCTTGGACGCGAACGACGACCAGCTCGACGCGCTCCAGCTACCGCCGATCACGCCGCTAAACGAAGAGCACGAGGAGGAGATGGCGCGCCGCGAGAGCAACAGCATTGTACGTACCTGTCTGCTGCATTCGCGCTTGGTGGGGTTCCCCACACCCCTCTCACATCTCTGCTGTGGTGCTGCCGCAGTACACGCCGCGAGGCAACGCGACAGGATCCGCGACGTTCGAGAAGCAGCAGTCGCGCACGCCCAAGCCCGAGTCCCCCGCGCCTCCGACAGACAGCAGCAAACCCTCGAGCTAGCGAACGGCGCGTTCTCATCCAACCGAACCTCCGTGTTTGTCCCCTCCTCCTCCTCCTCCTCCTCTATGCCGGTCGCTACTGGTTCTTGTAGCTGGAGATCACGGACGCTAGCAGCATCTCGACCGTGACGCTGTCGGACGCTTTGCCGCTCTTCTCCGCCTTCGCGGCGCTGCTGCTGTGCGCGTTGAGCTTGCCCAGCACGGCGTGGTTGAGCTGCGTCTTGGCCTCGCCGAGCCGGAAGATGGCGTGGTCGACCGTGTCCTCCGACACGAGCTTGTAGATGCTCACGGGCTTGGTCTGGCCGATGCGGTGGCACCGGTCGCACGCCTGCTCGTCGTTCGTCGGGTTGAAGTCGAGGTCGTGCAGGATGACCGTGTCGGCGGCCGTTAGGTTGATCCCGAGCCCGCCTGCGCGCGTCGAGAGCAGGAAGACGAAGATGCCCGTGTCCTCGTTGTACGTGTCAATCAGGCCCTGGCGGTCCGCCACATCCGTCGAGCCGTCGAGGCGCATGTACCGGTACTGCATGTGATCCATGAGCACCTCGAGCAGGTCCAGGAGCTTCGTCCACTGCGAGAAGATGAGCACGCGGTGACCGTCGCGCTGCAGCTTCGGCAGCAGCCCGCGCAGGTAGTCGAACTTGGCGGACGCCAGCAGCGTCTCGACTGGCAGGCGCAGCGCGCGGAGCTCCTCGTTCCCGCTGTACTGGACGCACAGGTCGTGCAGCTCAAAGTCCGAGTAGCTCTCGAGCTCCTTGCGCACCATCGCCATGGTGCATTGCGTGCCGAACGCCTCCGCGCGGTGCAGACACCGCGTCATGGTCGTCAGCGTGTCGTCGTCGACGTAGTGGTTGCGTAGCAGCGCCGGGTGATTCGCCGCCTTCCGCAGCTGCGTGAAGATGGCGCTGTCGCTTGCCGCCGCGTCCTTGGCGCTCGCCTTCTTGGGCTTCGAGTCCGCGTGGCCGAGCAGGAGTTGCATCTGCCGGTCCAGCTTGTTGCTGGTCTTCTTGCGCTCCTTGTCCGCTGCCTTGCGCGCCGCGTCGCTCTCCTTCTGCTTGATGACAGACTCGAGGAGGTCTGTATACGCCTTGCGCTGCGCGGCGCTGGGCTGCAGCATCTCCACGTGCACGGTTTTCGCGACGAGCTGGCTCAGCACGAACTTCTTCTCGCGCCGCAGGATGAACGGTGCGAGGATCTTGCGTACTTTGGCGCACTTCTTCTGCTCGCTGCCGTCGAAAAAGAGCAGGAGCTCGTCCGAGCCGTGGTCGAACATGCGCGGCATGAGGAAGCTCAGCAGCGCGAGCAGCTCGTTCAGGTTGTTCTGGATCGGCGTGCCGCTCAGCACGAGCCGGTTGCGCGCACGCATCTGCGAGATGCGCTTGAAGCGCGACGACTTGGCGTTCTTGATGCTGTGGCCCTCGTCCAGGATCATGTAGCCGAAGTGGAAGCTGCGCAGGAAGTTGCGATCATCCTGGCACGCGTCGCGCTCAAAGTACGAGTACGTCGTGAGCAGCACGTCGAAGGCGTCCGCCTCGAGCGAGTCCTGCAGGTCGAGCCGGTCGTCCTTCGCGCCGTGGTATACCACGACCCGCAGCGTCGGCGCGATCCACGCGAACTCGCGCCGCCAGTTGTTGAGCACGCTCGCCGGGACCACGACGAGGTGCGGGCCACCGCACACGCGCGCGTGCTGCTTCTTCGCGAGGTCGTCCAGCAGCAGCAGGAACGCGATCGTCTGCACGGTCTTGCCGAGCCCCATCTCGTCCGCCAGCACGCCCGAGACCGCGTTCTCGCACAGCAGCAGCAGCCAGTTGATGCCCACGACCTGGTACGGCTTAAGCTCGAGCGTCTCGCAGATATTGGGGATGTCGCCCTGCGTCACGACTCGCCGGTCCGAGTCGCCGAGCGCCGCCGCGGGGCTGATCGCGGCGATCGACATGTGGTCCTCATCGTCGTCCCCGTCGACCGTGTCTGAAGAGGTTGCGGGGCTGGATGGCGACGTGCTGCTGCTCGCACCGGACGACCAGCTCCTGATCGACCGCCGCAGCTTCTCGGCGATCTGTTCGCAGTCGCGCAGCAACTGCCCCACTTCGTCGTGTGTCCGCGAGTGGTGGTCGTCGTCCTCGGACTCATCTTCTGCCTCGCTGTGGCCCTGGAACTTGTGCTTGTGCGGCTTGATCGCGTTCGCCTTCGGCTGCTTCGGCTTGTGCGGCGGATGCGTCGCCTTGCGTTTCTCCTTGAGGTCCGAGATGCTGTGCCACCCGTCGTCTGCTGTTGTTGAGCTGCTAATGCGGCTGCTTGGTTTCGTCGCGGAGGCTGCTGCCGCCGCTCTCTGTTTGCTGCCTTTGGCGAACGCCGCCATCCAGTTCGCAGCGCCCCCAGACGCGGCTTTCGCCTCTTGCTTGAGCTTGAGCTCGTGCGTGAACGCGTCGTCTTCTCGCGGCGATGACACGTCCGAGTCGATCTCCTCTGCCGCCGCAGCAGCGTCCCCCGTGCTGCTGTTGAGCGCGGATGTGTCTGCCTCGTCCTCGCTCTCGTCGCCATCCGACTCGACAATGACGCGCGACTTCTTCTTCGCAGGAGGGCAGGCCGCTCGCGTGATCAGCTCGCTATCTTCTTCCTCGTCGCTGTCGTTCTTCTTCTCCTTGCCGCCGTCGTCGCTGTCGTCGCTGAACTCGTCGTCGTCGACTATCACCAACGACGCCATGCGCTTCTTCGTCGCGCTCGCCGGCCCTTCACTGGACAACCGGCGGCTCGACGCGGGGCTCACGTCCGCGACATCCTTTGGACTCACCACAGATCGCTCCTCGGGTTTCGCCACCGCCGTCACAGGCGCGGCAGAAGCTCCCGCTTTGGAAAAGTACGACGACACGAGGCGGCTCGGCGGCGCTGCAGGCGTCGCAGCCGACAGCCGCGAGAGTCCCGCGTTGTGCGTGGCGGGCGGCTGCACGATCGCCGACGCCTCACTCAGCATGACACTGCGCGCGGCCGCCACGTCCACGTCGATGACCTCATACTTGGTGAGTGTGCCGTTCGCGTAGAAGACGTCGCTGGCAGCGCAGGTGGTTGAGTGAGTTCCCACTACCTGCACGCTCCCAGCCCACCACAGCGCCACCAATGGACAAAGACGAGTAGCACGCACCGCAGGCCGAGCAGCGCGACGTCGCCCTGGCGCAGCACGCTCTGCTTGAGCTGGCGCGTGGCCACGATGGATACCTTGCCGCAGCAGCGCAGAGCCACTTTCTCGCCGCTGAGGTACACGGCGCCCTTGCCGCCGCACACGAGCACCTCTTTCCCACTCGCGTCCAGCACGATGCGCTTGCCGCTCACGCTCTCCTTCACGCCGAGCACCATCGCCTCCTGAGTTCGGTTGGTCGAAGTTGCTTGTTTTAGCTTGTCAAAAAGCTGTGCTGTTGGATGGTGATGATGAAGAAAGCGAGGGTATAAATGAATTGGGGTTTGTATTGATCTACGTCAGCCAATCAGACGCGTTCCCGCCAGTTATTTTTCGGACCAATTTGTTCTCAAAAATATAATAGATATTATTGAAAATAATTGACACATTTCAACATTTTGCAGCGCTGGCATCGCGTCTCGCTGCTTCGACCTCTATGCTCCACCAGCTCACCTCGCGGTGCTTCCTCCTCGCCTCATTTATCAACGCCGCAACCTCGACACTCACGTGCTGCTGCTGCTGCCGTATGCCCTCTGGCGCCAGCCACAATTTTTCCTCTTCTGGCTGGCTGGCATCCGCTCTCGCTCGATCTCGGTGGAGTCTGTCTGTTCTCCCTCGAGAGCGAGTGAGCGAGCGAGCGAGCGAGCGTGTATCCCACCACTCGATGCTGCTGCATCAAAGGCTTTGCGAGTGCAGACGTCCATCCAAACCACGCCGACTCCTCAACTCCCGCCACTTCGGCCACTCGCTTTGGTGAGCCGGACGACTTGCTTCCCGCAGTGCAGACTTCGATGCGCTTGAGGCAGGTTGATACACGTAGAGGCGAATATCGGAGTAGTGGGGCGTGATGCACCGTGTAGCAGTGCGCGATCCCAGCTGGAGGGTCCGAGTGTGCAGCAGGCGGAAATGCACCACGTGACGTGGAGCCCTCGCCCAGGTGTTGTCGTCGTCCTGCTGCCAAACAGAGGGCTCGAGATGGAAAATCGCCTCCGCTCAAATTTGTGCGCTGGGATAGAGACTGCGATGCGTGTGTGCAAGCGAAACACGCGCACAAACGACCACCGCTATGTTAGGAGAGCGGCAGCATGCTCTGCTTGTTGTTGTTTGTGTGGGGGAACCTGTTCACGTTGAAGGCCAGTTCAATTGGAGTCGGAGAGCGCGGTACACAGAAAGTGGTCCGCCCTGTTCCCACTTGATTAGGTCAGGCTGTGCACCATCGTAGAATACGCCTAATCCATTTTGCAATTTCAGACTTGTAGCTGGTATCCTATGCCTATTCCTTTACAAAAATAGTTTGTTAAGTGCAGTAAGACCCGAAAATATTACAAATTAGGCAAACTGACAGATCCCTAGGTTGACGAGCTGGACCGAATATCTGTGCAGAAAAAGGCGGCGTGACAGATGTGTAACGGCTCATTTGATGTCACCTCGTCGCCTCCTCCCTCCTTCGCTCGCTCCCTCTCTTCTCCTGCCTGCCTGCCTGCCCACAGTCTCTGCTGCTCTCTCTCGCTCTCTCGCTTGCAGCTCGCAGCCCGCAGCTCGTCAGTAGGAAACGAGACGCCCGGGCCGCAAGTCGCCGCCGACAGCTCCTCTCTCTCTCACTGTCAACTAGCGCCCGCTCGCTCTTATTCTCTCCGTCCATCCGCACACCATGGCGTCCGCCCGCTCCACTCGCCGCAAGCTCATCGTCGCCAAGCCGCACCCGGACGAGCTCCAGGAGCTTCAGAAACAGCAGCAGCCGCAGACCGCGCTGCTGATCCGCCAGAGCGGCGCCGTCGGCGGCGAAAAGCGCGCAGTGCCCATGGGCGGCACCGCGATCGAGCGCTCCATGGTCTCGCCTGGCTCGCTCGCGGTCTATGCTGTCAAGCCCGCAGTCTCGCTCGATCCGAACGCAGGCAACAAGAAGCGCGCGCTCTTCGCCGTGCACGTGCAGAACGCCATCTCCGGTCGCTCGTGGGTCGTGCACCGCAAGTACTCGGACTTCGTGGCGCTGCAGACGCTCATCACGACGCACTTCAAGCTCTTCAGTGACGAGTTCCCGCGCCTGCACGAGGCCGTGAGTGAGCTCTACTTCCCGCGCAAGCACAAGCTCCGCTACAAGCTGCACAAGATCGTCGAGCACCGCTGCGAGGCGTTCCTCGAGTACCTCGTCGCCGTGCACCGCGTGCTCATCAGCCAGAGCTACCTGCAGCGCAAGGAGATCAGCGACCTCGGGCTCTCCATCTTCCGCGGCTTCCTCGGCAGCAGCCTCGTGCAGGACAGCGCGCACAAGGACTACGTGTTCCACAAGCCCATCCGACCGAACTCGCTCAAGGCGAGCGACCGGTCTCCCGTGCACCAGTGCGGCGCGCTGCTAACCGTGCTGGAGGACGACGCCGAGGAGGAGGAGGAGGAGAAGAAGGAAGAAGTGAACCCCGCAGCCACGCCTGCCTCGCCCGTGGCGGACAAGTCTGCTCCGACCGACGAGTCGACTGACGAGACCGACTTTGACGGCTCGTCCTGCGGTGAGTCGACGGACACGGAGGAGGCGGACGAGCGCGAGAGCATCTTCCGGCGCCACTCGAAGAAGTACGCGCGCAACCGCCGCACGCTCACGTTCCTCAAGAAGGAGCTCATCGTGTAAGGCGACACCGCCGTACTAAGTATCCGATCCAGTTGGCAGCTGCCGATAGATGGTGCAGCTGTCCAAGCGAGCCGAGGAAGCGCGTCGAGTGACGGCGCCCGCTCCTCCTCGTCCACCCGAGCCACGCGAGAAGGCGGCCGAGCAGTTTACTCGCACAGCATCGGAACTGTGCCGAAGAGCAACCTGCTGCCTCGCATCGACTCGGAGACGAGAAGTTCGAACGAGCACCCAAGCTGTGACTACGACCGTCGCGCACCCAGGAGCCAGACTGCGAGCTGTACGCACCCATCGGCGGCCAAGCCGTGCCAGCCGTAGCCCCCCACTCACTATGAAATGAACTACTAGACTATTTATCAACAGACTTGTGATGGCATCGTACAGCATCGCGCCTCGTGTTCGGAGTTGCCATTAGGTGATGAGGATACAGGAAGTGGAGAGCCTTCTGAGTTACGAGCTGCTCAACGGCGTCGTCAGCAGCAGCAGACTCGAGTGCTCTCGGTTGAGCAGCGGACGACGACAGGATGACAGGTTAGTGCATCTGCTGCGCGTCGATCTGGTGGATCGACAGGCACTCGCGGAACACGAGTCGCTGGAGCTCCTCCTTCGGCATCTCGACGCCAAGATCCAGCGACTCGCGCTCAAAGTCGAAATTGAACGGCTCCGAACAGATCGGCTCGTCCGCCTGTCGATGATCCGCAGCTACCGTGAGCACGAACACGTCGAACATACCCATCCAGCACAGCACACAACGTACCGGGTTGTGGAGTTGCGCCAGGTACGGGTGTGCCAGCGCCTGCACGACAGTGATGCGCTCCTCCGGATTGAACTTGAGCATCTTGGTGAGCAGGTCGATCGCGAGCGGGTTCGCGTCTGGAAAGAACTCGGACAGCGGCCGCTGCAGCAAGGCGAGCGAGCGTGAGCACACACACACTGTTCAAACGAGAGCTCCAACACAGCACGTCTTGCCCCTCACCTTCGGGTAGTATCCGTGCTGCAGGATGGCTTTCTTGGCCGCTTCGTGCGGCACAAAGCTCATCTCTTCCTCTGTCGGCGACCCGAGCACACGGATGATCATGTGCAGCTGGTCAGAAGGGTCACGGCCCGTGAAGAACGGGCGGCGGCGCAGCATCTCGGCGAAGATGCACCCGATCGCCCACATGTCCACCGCGTCGTTGTAGTTCTGGCAGTCCGCGAGCAGCTCCGGCGCGCGGTACCACCGCGTGACGACGTACTCGGTCAGATCTTCGTTGTGCGCCATCTCGACGCCGCGCGCGAGCCCAAAGTCGCAGATCGACAGGTCGCAGTTCGAGTTCACGAGCAGGTTCGAGGGCTTGAGGTCGCGGTGCAGCACGTTGCCCGAGTGGATGAACTTCATGCCGCGCAGGATCTGGTACAAGAAGTACTGGAAGTGTGCGTCCGAGAGCGGCTGCGACGAGCTGATGATGCGCTCCAGGTCGCTCTCCATGAGGTCCGTCACGATGTAGATGTCCTGGAAGTCCATCACGTTCGGCGGGATCAGGATCACGTCCAGGATCTGGCGCCATCGCGTCACACGCAGGCTGTCAGTCCCGCCAGTGCAATTCGCTAGTGCCTCCCAATCCTACATTAGCCTAGCGTACATTGATGATGTTCTCGTGCACGCCGAGGTGTCGCAGCAGCTTCATCTCGCGCAGGATGCGCTTGGCGTCTGTGAGGTCGTCGAAGACGTCCGTGATCTTCTTGATCGCCACCTTGCGACCGCGGAGCTGGTGGTGGTCGTGCATCCACGCGAGCATCCGCCGTGAAAATGCCGCGTACCACAAACACGTACACACAGTATTCCATCCATTCGCAATCGGAACGCACCGTGTCTTCCGCCGAGCACACGATGCCGTAGGAGCCGCCGCCCACGGGCCGCAGATTCACGTAGTGCGAGCGCACCTCGAAGATGTCGCGCGAGACCGTGACGCAGTGGAAGTCGGGGCCGTAGCGCGAGGGCTCGACCGCCATGGTGCGCGCGCCGGCACGAACGGAGGTGGCGGACGTGTGAGGAGCAGCAGCGAGCGAGCGAGCGCGCAGGAGTGCGTGTGCAGCGGAGGCGTGCGCACAGGCAGTGGACGCGACTCCTGAGAGCTACTTTTTCTTTCTACCGGTACCGGTTTATGAAGCAGAAGATACGAGGTACTGCGCGCGACAGATTAGTTCAGGGAAGATATGCTTCGCGGTAAAACAACAACTTGAAGTGCCTCGGCACCACCAGCACCACCCACTGCGAGATAACGACGTCGTCGAGATCGGTTTGAACACAAGATGCAAGTGTATGGCAGGCGAAGGCGGATGCGTGGATCCTGATCCTGCTCGGAGATCCACGGGGAGTGGACACCCCGCCAGCTCCTGATGAGAACCTCTCTGTGTCTGCTGCTACTGCTGCTGCTGAGCCGCATCATCCTCACCACTGCCGGCTGTTCGGGTTCTGCTGCATCGGATTCCGCTGCTGCTGCTGCTGCTGCTGCTGGCCTTGCTGTGACGGGTTGCCGCCCATGCCTCCCCACTGCAGCCCCTGGAAACTGTTCTGCTGTTGCTGCTGCTGCTGCTGGTGCGGCGACATCCCCATGTGCATCTGGCTGATGCCCATGCCGACTCCCGGTCGAGGCGCCCCACCACCCATCGCGTTGAACGCGCCAGGGTTGCCGCCGAAGCCGCCCTGGTTGCTCCCAGGAGGTCCCCGAGGCGCGTTCATCGGGTTGCTCATCGGCCGCATAGGTGACGACGCAGCGCCGCCCATGAACAAGTTGAACGGATCCTGCGGCGCCTGCTGCTTTGCGCACATTGTTGTGTATAAGGTAAGCGAACACACGACGAAGCTTCTGGATCACCACCACAATTAGGGGCACGCATACCTGCGGAGTGGGGGTCGGTGGTGCGGATGCACTCGGTCCAGGAGCAGCTGGAGTCGGGACAGGGTCTGCTAACTGCAGCGATTCGCCGTCAGCCACAGTACCAACCACGCGTTGGCTGCCGCCTCTTTCTCTCACGTAGAGAGTCACACATCCCCATCTCTGCAGCACGTACCAGTCCAACGAGGTCGTCGTTGAAGACCTTTGGCGCCGGCGCGGGCTCCTCCCGCTTCGCGGGCGTTGGCTCGGGCGAAGTTTGGATGAGATCAGGCGCTTTCGCTGGCGGCGCCTTGACATCCGCGTGCTCCGGCGGCCGCGGCGTGCTCTCGCGCTGGACGCGCGCGATCTTGGCGATCACGAGCCCGTTGAAGTCTGGCACCACGTCCGCGTCATTCACCAGGTCCAGCCACACTGTGCATACATGAGAGAAAGAGAGGTTAGCAACCGGCACGCAGTATGCAGTCTGTCGCTCGTCATGGGAGGCGCGATGCATTCGCAACTTTGAACGCACCGAAAGTGCCTTCGAAGGGCGTCTTGAAGCGGAAGTGGAACTGTCCGGGGAGTGGGAAGATCTAAGCGCATGCACAAGAGCGAGAGAATGAGAGGCGCACTCACTCCTATCTCGGATCTCCGGTCAGGCACTTGCCTTCTTGACGTGCTGCAGCCGCAGCTGGTCGACGCGCGGCAGCGGCACGACGTTGAGGTGATCGGAGGAATCGCCGTCCTCCGGCACGAAGTAGTTGAGCATCCCCTCCATACTGGCAAGAGGTGGACGGGAAGACGTCGAGGGGACGAGCGGCGAACGAGGGGCGGGCGGGCGACGGACGAGCAGCGGCGGCGCCTGGAGCTTCGAGCTGCTGAGCCAAGTTCGGAATAGGCCAGCTTGATCTTTGTTTTTGTCACTATAGTGATCGTCCAGTGCAAGTTTCTGAACTTCAAGTTTGTATAGTTTCGCGGGAAACAAACTTTCATGCTTGTTTCCAGTATCCGAAAAAATGAATTAAGTACCTGCAAATTTCTATAAGGACTTTGTATACCTTTGTAAAGCTGTATTTAATTGACTTTCTTTGTCTAAAACAAGGTGGAACACACACTTGCCCTGAATACAAGGCACCAGCATTTCGTTATGGACATAAAGCTTAGATCGTATTTCGCCATGAGCGACGCTGGGGAAGCTGCTGCTGCTGCAGAGAAGAAGACGGCGCGCGTGGTGACAGCGCCCGCGTCTGCGGATGACACCGCCGTGCACGAGGACGCGCCTGTCGCTGCTCACAAGCTCACCGAGTGCGTCGAGTTCGACGGCGACGCGGAGGTGCGACTAGCGCAAGTCGCGTGCATTGACGAATCAAACGTGCTTACACATGATCCGGTATGCGCGCAGGACCTCTACTACGTGGGCACGTCGGGCGTGAAGGTGACGGAGATCGACGGACTGGAGAACATGCCCAAGCTGGAGGTGCGGGTTCCTTTCATCTCGTCATAGTGAGTTGTTGTATGAGCATGCGCTAAAGATGATGGATGACGTTGGTGCGCAGCGGCTGCACCTCCGGTCGAACCTGCTGACGTCGATGGAGGGCATCGCGTCGCTCGCGCAGCTGCAGCACCTGGAGCTCTACGACAACCAGATCCGCAAGATCTCGTCGCTCGACGCGCTCGTGAACCTGCGCGTGCTCGACCTGTCGTTCAACGAGATCCGCGCAATCCCGGACCTGAGCCACCTCACGCAGCTGCAGGAGCTCTACGTCGCGAACAACAAGCTCAGGCGCATCTCGGGCATCGCGAACCTGCGCGCGCTCAAGAAGCTCGACCTCGGCGCGAACCGCCTGCGCGAGATCGAGGGGCTCGACGGACTCGAGCAGCTCGAGCAGCTCTGGCTCGGCAAGAACAAGATCGAGAAGATCCAAGGCCTCGCGTCGCTCACAAAGCTCCGGATCATCAGTGTGCAGGTGCGTGGCTGTTGACTGTTGTTGATAGACAGGGAGGAGTGATCACGAGAGTAACTGGATTGGTTCGCAGAGCAACCGCGTGGTGAAGATCGAAGGGCTCGAGGCGAACACGGCGCTGGAGGAGCTGTATCTGAGCCACAACGGCATCGAAGCGCTCGAAGGCTTTGCGCACTTGGTGAGTAGACGTGAGTGTGTGGTTGGTGTGAATGCGAGCTGTGATCGGCTAACTCTCGCTTGCGCTTCGTGATGCTTCAGACTCGGCTGACGACGATGGACGTTGGCGCGAATCGCATCGCGGCGATCCCAGAAGAGATCCGGGTGCTCTCCGTGCTCGAAGACCTTTGGCTCAACGACAACAAGATCGAGAGCTTTAGCGAAGCCGATCGCCTCGTCCCGCTGCGCGCGAGCCTGCGCACGCTCTACCTGGAGCGCAACCCGCTTGCGAAGGACTTTGAGTACCGCAAGAAGCTCGAGGCGCTGCTGCCGGAGCTGGATCAGATCGATGCGGTGCCTACCACGAACGCGCGTCGTCCGCGGTAGACGCATCTCCGGGGATGCGTTGATGTAACCAACTAGTGGAGCAAGTGCGTCACGCCATCCTTCTCCGACGATGCCTCTCAAGCTCACGTGTCGCTGTCCGCTGCCGCCGTCTTGTCACTGTGAGGCTGACCGTTGTCGATGTAGATCTTCGGTGGCGGAGGATGCAGCTTGCAGCTGACGAGGATGCAGATCGCGCAGAGCTTGTTCACGATCACGAGCCACGAGCCGCAGTGCAGACAGGTCTGCCCGCGAAGCTTGCCGTTGTAGATCGGGATGCTCATGACACCGAGCAATCCGACTCCGGCCAGTGCGGTCGGCAGGATCCAGCGCGTGGGTCGGTCCTGGGGCGTCGGCACGGAACGCACTCGGATCACCTCGCTAACCCTCACTGGCGGTGACGAGCTCTCGCTGATCGACACGGAGCAGTTGACGACGCTGCGCCAGTACGACGCGCCGAAGTTCGAGGTTCGCTCGATGATGAACAGTGTCAGCTCGTATCCGCTCAGGTAGGTCGCTTGCGAGCGCGGCGGCATAAGGCACTCGATGACGGTCTCATCTACGAGCGTATTTCGCCTCGCGAAGCGGAACACGCGCCGGTCCTGGCTCACGCTCAAGCGCTGGAGGTCGTTCAGCGGGCACGTGAGGTTCCACGTCTCGTCCGCACCAGCAATAGGCACGGGCTTGGTGCAACACTGCAGGCAGAACTGCTGCTTCTGCTTGACCGGGTCTGTGAATTGCGTGGCGAACGAGTAGTCCTTCTCGAACCCGGCGGTCGCGTTCAGGTCCTGACAGCTGTTGAGCGTGAAGCCAGCGTAGCACTGCTCGAGGAGCCACGAGATGGACGACTTCTTGTCGATCGACTGGATCGCGCCGTAGATGCCGTACGTTTGCTGGCGGAGCAGTGCAAAGCCAAGCCGCCTCAGTGTACGAATGTGAGTCGAAGAAGCAGGCGCGAGGGAGGTCGCTGCTGCACCTGATTGTTGGTCGCAGTAGCGTGCTGGAGAATCACGACGAGCGTGGCCACCAGAAGCGACGGCCGCCAGGCGACCATGACGCAGAGTGTTTCGGTGTATAATTACGGCGATTACAGCCACCACCAGAAGCGAAGGCATGACGAACATGAGTTCGGTTGTTCCTCCTGTTGGCCGCTCTGCCGCGTGACGAGCGCGCAGGAGAGGCTGTTCGGGGTCTTCTTGAGCGCGTCGAGGGTGCCGAGTACGTGCAGAGCGTGAATCCGAACTTGACACCTGTTCCCATGCCGATCGCTGTGCTTACCGGATCCAACCTTGCACGAAGTGGTTGAACCAGTACAGGATGTCGACGAAGATCTGTACCACCACCAATGATGTTTATCGTACTCTTGATCTCTATTGCAGTTTCTACGCTCCTCGCCTGCTTCGACGCCGCGCATGCTACCCGATCCGTCGCTCAAGTCTTCCGTGTGTATGTGTGCGTTTGCTCTGTATTCAGCGGGAGATCCCAACTCGACATATTCACACGCTTGGTGCCGCGCGCGCACGCGTGCTCCGCTTCTTCCGGGAGTCCCTTCCATCTCTTGCAGCGCTTGCAGCGCAGGCGGCGCGCGCGGCTTCCTCCCCCCTCTGCTTCTCTCTCTCATCGCCGCTCTCGTTCTTCATGGCTCCAGCAATAAAAAGATCACTCACTCACAACCAAACACCTAGACCGTCATGCGTTCTGAGGGGCAGCGGCGGCGGCGGGGACACCGTTCGCTGGATTCGCCGGACCCGTCGCGCTTACACTCGACGGTGCTGGGACTTGTGCAGAAGACTGGCCGCCTGCCGTTGCCGGTGGTACTGCAGACGCTGGCGGTGTGACTGTCGTTGCTTCGATAGCAGGACTCGCGGTTGGAAGAGCTGGAGCTGTCGCGTGGCCGTTCCCCATCGCCGACGTGACCGTCGGATCGCTCTGCCGCCTCGAATCGCTGGCATTGCGCACCAGCATCGGAGCGCCTGCCGAGTCTCCACGGTTCTGCTCGAAGCGGTGGTCCAGCAGGGCGCCGTTCACTCCGTTGCTCGGATGTCCACCAGCCGGATGCCCGACCCCGAGCACCATGCTCTCGTCCAAGTTGACCAGCCCCAGGTCCACGTCTTCCGGCTGGCGCTCCGAGCTCGCGATCGCAGCGCGCTGCTTGCTCAGCTCCTCCATCTGCCGCCGAAACCGCTCCACTTCGCGCTGATGCTTCTCTTCTGCGTCCCGCATCGCTGCCACCAGGTTCGAGTCTCGCTCGTCGAACGCCGACCGGGCGATCTTCAGCCGGTCCTCCATCCCGTGCACCTTCCGCATGAAGTTCGGGTCGTTCACCGAACCAACCGAGATCCCGCGCTCCCAGCCTTCCACCTGCGCCGGGAAATGGTCGTCCGAGATCATCGATATCTCACTCATCGCGTGCATCAACTGCGGGTGCAGGTGCGGAGACCGAGGGACGTCGCTACTTGACGCGATGCTCGCAGTACTGGAGCTGAACGTTGCGGCATTGCCGTCGCGAACATTGCTCGACGACGCATCAAGCAACCCGGTCGAGTGCGAATCTCCAAGCGGAGGAACCGCCTTCACGAGCGTGTCGGTCGTCGCGTTCAAGCCTCCTGGGGGTTGGTGCAAGCCGAGCTGCGGCTGAGCCACAGTGGCACCGCCGCCGCTGACAGCGATTGCACCCGAATGGCTTGCTGATGACGACGACGAATCTGCAAACGCTGGTTCGCCGAGAGAATATGCCGGAGCACTTGGGTTCGTGTCGAGAGCTGCCGGCGACGGTGACAGCAGGTGACTCGGGAACTGCTGCAGCTGAATCGCCGACATCCCTGGGTTCGTTACGAAGTTCATCTTGGAGACGTGCGGGAGCGGCTTGGACGAGAACGAGTGCGGCTCGGGCGCTTCTTCCCACACATCTTCCGACACGTGCGGGAGGTTGTTGATCTTGCCCTCGGTCGCCAAGAACGAGATCGAGTCTGCAATGTCCTCGAGGTCCGACTCGAGGATGCCGACATCCAGCGCGAGCTCGCACGCGACATCGTGCGTGCTGTCAGAAAACAAGTTGAACGGGAACTTGATCTCCTTCGACTTGCCATCGATCATTAGCCGCAGATACAGCATGATGCTGTGGTCACTGTCCGGGTCCTTCTCCGCTCGGATCTCGTGGCGGCGACCGCGCTTCTTCTGCAAAGCTGCGTTCGCGCTGCTCATGCTCATGCTGCTCGACGCGGACGTTGGACGGCTGCTCAGGCGTCCTGCAGCCTCGTAATCGATGGGCACAGGCGCTACCAGGTGGTCGGCTTGGAAACTTGGGCGTCGCAGCTGACTGTAGTCAACGATTGTCTCCGATGGCGTCCGCGCAGGAAAAGCTGGAACCGGGATAGCTGGAACCGGCGCAAGAGCTGGACTCGCCGCTAACTCGTTCATCGACATAGCAGGAGCGGCCACAGTCGGTTCAGGAGAAGCTACCACTGCTGCGGTAGCTGGATCAACAGCCGCAGGAACGACTTGCGTCGGCGCAGCAGGCGTGACTGAAACTCCGTCAGCAGTAACCGCACCGTTCGGCACACCAGCGACAGCAGCAGCCTGTCCCTTCGCCTCGCTCCTGTTAACGATCTTCGGCTCTTCGGGCTCATCTGCATCACGGGAAGTTTCGAGTTCAAGGCGCTGCCCACGGCCACCCATCACGTTCATGCGGTTGTTCTGGATCTTGGACTCGGTTCCCGGCAGCGTTGCGAGGAACTGGTTCACATTGTGATCCAAATCCTTCTTCCCAGACAGAGGCTCGTCCACCGGAGCATCAACAGCGACGGGAGCTTCGACAACAGGCTGGGTCGCGGTTCCCGGTTGCGGCTGCAACTGCATAGAAGGCGCCATTGATGTCGCCGCGGAGAGCGCCACTGAAGCAGCAACTGCTGGAGGCAACGGGGGAAGCGAGGGCGTCGCGGTGGTGAGAACAGCTTGGGTCGGTAGCTGTGGCGGCGGTTGAGGATGTCCGGTCTGGTCTACCACCACTGGATGTGCTGGAGGCAGGTCGACCATGCGGTGCATCCCCGCGGACTTCTCTTCAGCAAAGCCATCGCTTCTCGCTTCCAACGACCGATTGCCCTCCCGAACGCTGCTCGCTGCAGACGAAGTCGAGGACAGCTCTTCCGGCTCGAGCGAAAGCGAAGGGAACGTCTTGCGGCGGTCGGTCAGCGAGGAGTGGTCGCTGCCTTTTGAGTGGCTCTCCATGTTCAACTCTTGTGCAAACGACTCCTCGCTGATGTGCGCAAGGCGCTCTTGTTCTTGCTTGATCTCGCGCTCGAGCTCCTCCTCCTCGAGGCACCGCACCATCTCGCCGTCGTCGTCTTGCGCTTTCAGGAACGGGTGGTCGAGCAAGTACTCTGCCGAGACGTCGACAAGGCCGTTGCCGCGCGACAAGCAGAGCTCGATGAAGTCTTTCGCGGCTTGGCTGACGATCCGCTGGAGCCCCCGCGGTCGGATCCCCGCCGTGACTTTCTTGTAGATCTGCGCCGGGTTGATGCACTCCGAGTACGGCACCTCCTTGGTCACCATCTCGAGCACGCACATTCCGAAGGCGTAGATGTCGACCTTCTCGTCGTAGCTCTCGTCGTAGAGCTCGGGCGCCATGAACTCGGGCGTGCCAAGCACGCTCTGCGCCGCCTTCTTGTGCACCGCGAGCTGCGTGGAGAGCCCGAGGTCGCCGATGCGCAGATCGCCCGTGTTCCCGTTGATGAAGATGTTGTCGCACTTGAGGTCGCGGTGGATCACCGGCGGGTTCTGGCTGTGGAGGTAGTGGAGGCCTTCTAGGATCTGGATGCACCAGCGCTTGATGATCTTCCACTTGACGAACTGCACGCGCTTGATGTACGACTTGAGCGTGCCGGAGGTCATGATCTCCGTGATGAACACGACCTGGTTCTTCTCCTTGGAGAACCACGAGCCGTAGAAGTTGATGATGTTCTTGTGCTCGAGCTTCTGCAGCAGCTGCACCTCCTGGATGATGCGCGTCTTCTCGGCGCTCGGCAGCACGCCGATGTCGATCGCGTTCCACGCCACGTCGATGCCCTGGTCCGTGTCGTACGCCTTGTACACAGTCTTGTACGCGCCGCTGCCGAGCTTGATGTCGAACCGGATGTAGCGCCCGCGCGGCGAGTGCTCCACGGGGCGGTCGCCCTCGTCGCGCTTGTACACGCCGCTCTCGTCCATCGCTCTTCGGGTCGGTCAACTCAACTTACTGCCAGGACGACGGCGTCGCAATGCGCATCCAGCAGAGGGGAAAGCGGGCGGGCGGGCGGGAGGGAGGGAAGGGGAGGGGCGACGTCTGCCTGCGACGCTGGGTGGCGACTGGCGACTGGCGAGACGACGGCGCGCAGGCAGGCAGGCAGGAAGAAGAAGAAGAAGAGCGAGAGGTTCGGGCGATCGGGCGGCTCGCGCAGTGAGCTGCTACTGCGTTTTTCGGCTCGGCAGAGCGGAGACAGCGGAGACAGCGTTGGCGGTGCGCGCTGTTGTGTCCTGCTGTTGCGTGCGGTACGACGGAGAACTTCGACACTTGCATACAAAAATCAAATGCAAAAGTCCGAGGGAGGAAGCGAAGGCAAAGAAAACACTGACCTCACAGCGATTCAAACTCATCACGGCGATTCTGACAAGAATTGCACAGAATGAATTGCGGATGGGCAGAGAAAGTCCGATGAATTGCGTATTCTTGCAGCGAGATTCACAATTATTCACTTGCTTTCATCACTATTGAACTCCACACCTCACATACAAAACCTACAACACATCATGAACTACAACCAACCTGCTCCATCACACGCGTGCTTGCCGCCGCTCCATGCTGCCACCAGCACTCGCACCACCCACCGCGACGACCGCCTTCGAGTGGCGCACGCAGCAGCCGAAGCGCTGCGCCCACTTGCTGCAGCTCGGCACCGCGCACCGCGTGCCTCCGCCGTGCGAACGGCAGCGGC